>JAHKKF010478199.1:0-10213 GCA_019740295.1 Labeo calbasu | reverse complement strand
CACACACACACACATGGTATATGACACACACACACAGTATAATCACACCTAAGAAAGAAATCATACTATGTTCGGTGAATATACCAAAAAAAGGAAAAATTATATATATAGATAGATAGATAGATAGATAGATAGATAGATAGATATGTACACATGCACATACACACATAGATATATATATTTTTTTTGGTATATTCACCAAACTTAGGTATGATTTCTTTGGAGTGTGTGTATGTTTATGTGTCTTTCTTTATTGCTAAATAATTACTATATACAGTAAACACTCTTTTTTGTAACTACATGCACTGGGCACTGTGTTATCCATGTTTTGATGTAGTGTCTAATGAATGATCTGTAGTGCCTATAGTATTGACTAATATGTGTATGATTTGAAAGCTTTGTTTGATATTGAGTAAAGGTGAAATGGTTTTGAAGCGATTGTTTGATTTGACAGAAAAGTCAGGGGTTCTGTGAATTTAGTATGAATATTTGGATTTGTGTTTAAGGTTCTGAGAAAATGAGTGATGGTTTCAAAAAATGTGTTTTAGCATTTCAGATTGAAAACTTTTGAACAGAATGAAGATGTGTACATTTTTTCACTTAGTATTCTCCTTCAGAAGCTACAGAAGATACTTACACGTTTCCCAGAAGACAAAATAAGTTAAATTGACCCTGATCTTCAAATTCAAAAAGTTAAATCGTGTTTCCTTTTGAAACACCAATGAGCGGTTAAACCTTATACAACAGCTGCATACGAGTCCCTCATCAGTGTGAAAAGACAGATCTTCTAACACGGTCAGTGTCCTCAAATTAAGCACAGCGAGGTGCAGTATGTTGTTGTAACGTTTAGCTATAGCTCAAACGTTTCTGCTGTTAAAACTACAATAGCGTTGGAAATTAAATTATATTTAAACTGCATCTGTACTTACTTAAACTACTTTCTCGTAGCAAAGAAGAGCTGACAGCAGATGAGATGAGCAGAGAACTCCAAAAACTGGAAATCAACCGTCAAAATCCTTCCAACGCGCAGCCGCAGATGGTACGAACTGCCTTGTTAGAGACTAAATATTATTACTAAAAATGTACAGGACATTTTCAGATTTTCTATGGCTGCATTATCAATAATAATAATAATAAATAAATAAAACTTAGTGGTTCATGACAAAGTGGCGATTTTTAGGTAGTAATGTGGTAGTATTTTTAACCGTCCGATAATGACTAAAAAACATAAACAATGTCGCTCATACAGTATACTTAATGTATTTGTGAGGAAAACGGACAATTCTGCCTTCCACTGAACTACTGCATATAGAGGGTTTGCACTTAAGTCAGGATTTGGTCATTTTACCGGATGTGCGGGGCTTATTGGAGATACTCGGATGCAAACAACAGCATGGATTGCACTGTTAATGTACTACTAAATACATTTGTTCTGCTAATTTATGCTGTTTAAACCACTGAAAAAACGTGTAGAAAATGCTAAATCGTATAGAGACAGACTTACTAAGCAGGAAAGGGTGCAATATTTTGTCAAATCAAAGTTAATAGGTGGTAAAGATATTTATTAGCCTTATATTTCACCTACCTGACTGGACATGATAAAAACAAACATGAACGTTGTCAGGATTCTTGCCCTGGAAATCCTGGTTCAGTCTGGCCGACCACAAACGACTTTTATTCCTCAGTTTTTTGCACTCCTCCTTGATTTGTTATTACTTTTGGCAGCCTATATTTCCCGGTCTGACAAATCAGTACAGCGCAAAACATGACAATAATTTACCAATTTCAACAGCAATAATCAGCAAAATAAGCCAGTTTCATTTGCTTTAGTGGCATTGTTTACATTCAGTGCGGCCCATATGGCCAATTCTGATGACCCGTCGTGAAAACACTATTCAAACTTGGCTTGTTGTGATCAATTTAAAGGACACGTGATGGCGGTGTCGACGTCTTATGGACAACGTTAAGCTGAGTAAATGATTACTTTAGCCCTCCTTTTTTGTGAATAATGACAAACAATATTGAGTAAAACTGATCAGCACACGTTTTATGTTTGTTCATGTAACAGAGCAAATGACAAGCACTTAAAAGTGCAAGTTCTCTTTTGGGAGAACAAAGAATAAGCTGCATTTGTTCTGCACTATTTACAATGCATATTGCTAATTAAGACAATCTGTATTTCCTCAGAGTAAAACAATGTATAAAATAAAAACAATGATCAAACAGAATTGTCGTCCAGCTACATACAGTATAACATGAAATTAGACAAAAACTAAAGAAATAAGCAGTGGTACCTTTGACATTTAGCAGTGATGAGCATGTTCCCCAGTCATTAAGAAAAACAAGGCAAATTCTTTTTTCTAAAACACTCATCATAACATTTTCCAGTTAACAAAAAAGCAATGTAGAAGACCCTTCGATCTGTGCAGAAACCAGAGAGAAACTCCAAAAGGAAATTTACACTTTAAACTAAACCTGTATTCCATACATTAAATAGGTCTACACTTTGAGAAAAGCTCTTGATTAAACGACTCCTATAAAGAGTCTAGAAAGAACACTAAGACTTTCCAGTGTAACACTTGTGGGGCCAAACATCCCTGAATTAAAATAAAAATAAATAACTAAAAACAGCTATTTACATGCACGACAAATCATTAAGACAAAGACCATGCAAGAGGCCTGCGAATGAATTTTTTTAAAACCAGAATTATGACTAAAATCTGCATGATTTCATTTCTGTGAAAAATGCACTTACATCAGTGCATGCCAAGTTAGAGAAATAACAATCACTCTGCAACAATGTTGTACTTTCGCAGGTTGCACAGGGATATTAGAAGAAAAGTATGTCTTCTGCAGTCGTTTTGTCTTTGGCTTTAAGGTGTACTGGCTGGGTGCTGAGAGTGTTATGATTGTGGTTGTGTTTCCTGATGCCATTTCCCGAATTAGAGGGTATGGAGCCTGAAAACTTCTCTGGAGGGCTAAACATATCTGCAGAAACACCACAGAAATGGATTTACTAACGCAGAAAAAGCACAGCATTGAAGTAATATGAAGATACACAGTGTACAAAAGAAAAATAATTCACCACCCCAAAAATCAGGGAATTTAATTTTTAGGTTTTCTATCCTTTTCAACAAAACCAGACCAATCGTAAGAGAGAAAGAACTCTCCATAAAACGAGAATCAAAAAGTTTCACCTGGACGGAGCCGGTGGGGACTGTTGGATCTCATAGCTCTTAAACTGCCTCCTTCCTTTCCTGTAACTTTGATAGGAAGTACCTGAGACACCTCTATGCCAGCTACAAGTGTAAGACGTTTAAATTCAATGAAACATCTTAGCTCTGATAGCCACAAAACAGCATAAGCTCACAGACTAATGTGATAAGAGTTATTAAAATAGTTCATACCTGCGCTTTTGGTGCGCTGGTGGGAGTTCTTCTGCTTGCTGTGCTTGTCCTTGCCTTTAGGATGGGCAGCCAGCTTGGTGGGAATCGTCTGTTGGACGGAGCCAGCTTTCTGGGATTGGTTGGTGGTGCTAATGAGGTGGATGGGCACTTCGGGTTTAATGGGAAGGTTGGCGATGCTCTCCCTGCGTGGCGGTACCAGAGGAGGCCTCTCGTCAAAGCCAGGAGTAACCACATTCAAAAAGGGGTAAGGTGGAGGTATCTAGAAAGAAATGCATGATGTTGGTTGTCATCATAAAGGTGCAAGGATCATCCAAACGGAAGTGTTCTTATCACCTCATAAAACCCCTATAAATAAATTTGCACAGCAAATGAAGGAAATACATAAATTGAAGTTTGGCCTGGTTCATTCAGACTGAGAAGCAAAATACTGTATACCGTGATGATTAAGTGTTCCCTTAATTTTTTTGAGCAGTGTACACTACCTGTCAAAAGTTTCTGAACAGTAAGATTTTTAATGTTTTTTGAAGACGTCTCTTCTGCTCAACAAGCCTGCATTTATTTGATCCAAAATACAGCAAAAGCAGTAATATTGTGAAATATTTTTACCATTTAAAATAACTGCTTTCTATTTCAATATTTATTTTAAAATGAAATTTATTCCTGTGATCAAAGCTAAATTTTCAGCATCATTACTCCAGTCACGTGATCCTTCAGAAGTCATTCTAATATGCTGATTTGTTGCTTAAGAAACACTTTTTTTATTATCATTATTATTATTATTATCAATATTTAAATCAGTTAAGTACATTTTTTCAGGATTCTTTGATGAACAGAAAGATCCAAAGATTAGCATTTATCTGAAATAAAAGCTTTTGAAACATTATGCACCGTACCATTTCAAAAGCTTAAGAAATTAATACTTTTATTTAGCAAGGATGCTTTAATTGGATCAAAAGTGATGATAAAGACATTTATAATGTTACAAAAGATTTCTATTTTAGATAAGTGCTGTTCTTCTAAACTTTCTATTCATCAAAGAAACCTGAAAACGTTCTAATATCATAATACATGTTTTTGAGCAGCAAATCAGAATATTAGAATTATTTCTGAAATATCATGTGACTGGAGTAATGATGCTAAAAATTCAGCTTTGAAATCACAGGAATAAATTACATGTTAAAATATATTCAAATAGAAAACAGTCATTTTAAACAGCAGAAATATTTCAAAATATTTTTGTTTTTGCTGTACTTTGGATCAAATAAATGCAGGCAGAGCAGAAGAGACTTCTTTAAAAAAAACAATATCTTACTGTTCAAATCTTTTGACTGGTATTACACATACATACATATATATATACACATATATATTATTTGCATGTGTATCTGTCAACCATTATACCTGTATCAGTTCTTTCTCCATGGGCAAGGTAGCAATGTTTGGTACATTCTCATTCTTCTTAAACTTCTTCTCCAGCTGCTCCAGCCTTTCCCTGTCCTTCTCCAGCTTTTCTCTGTGCTTTTCCAGCCTTTCTCTCTCCTTCTCCACAGTACGCATGGCATCTCGGAGCCGCTCTAGATCCTCCTGATATTCTGCTTTACACCTGGCCAGTTCCTGTTTATCCTCTTCAAGCTTTTTTTCCAGTTTGTAGCATCCCAGCTCTTTCTCCTTCAGCACCTTCTCCTTGACTTCCGCCTGCACCCTCTGCCGCTCTCTCTCCTGCTCCCACTGCATCTGCTCCTGTCGATGCTGATTCTGGAGCCGCTGGAAGTGGACCATCTCCTCGCGCTGCTTTTCCAGGTTCCGATGCTTTTCCTTTTCCAAGAGAGTATTGCCCCGCGGTCGGGACATCAGCTCCTCAATAGTGGCGCGTTGTACCACTATGTGGCTCTCTAGCTGCTGGACGACAGACTGAGTAGGGAAGGAAACAAATGAATTAGTCAAAGGTTTATTTGTACTGATCTGAATCTACACAGATGAATCGTTTGTTTAAAACTATCACAGGTTACAGATAATGAATCATTTGATAATTATGATGGTGAAGCACTACATGAAGTTTGGATTACCTGTAGGCTGTAAAGCTTGTGAGACAAATTAGTTACAGTGTGATAAAGCTGTGGAGAAAAAAAACAGAGTATGTTCAGTGAAAGTTAAGTATGTTTAAAGTAAATACAACATGATAAAAAAGGTGCAAACTTGATCCTTACAGCATTGTCACCTCATAAAACCTTCAGAAATATACAGTCAAAAGTAAGATTTTTAAGGTTTTTTAAAGAAGTCTCTTTTGCTCACCAAGCCTGTATTTATTTGATCCAAAGTACAGCAAAAACAGTAAAATTTAATATAACTGTTTTCTATTTAAATATATTTTAAAATACATTTTATTCCTGTGATCAAAGCTAAATTTTCAGCATCATTAGTCGAGTCTTCAGTGCCACATGATCCTTCTGAAATCATTCTATTATGCTGGTTTGTTGTTTAAAAACATTTTTTAATAATCATTATTAAAAATATTTAAAACAGTTCAGTATATTTTTTCAGGATTCTTTGATACAAAGATCAGCATTTATCTGATATAAAAGCTTTTGTAACATTATTCACTATACCATTTTTGTGTTTGCACAACACATGAAGAAGGAAAAAAAAAAAAAAAAAAAAGCACTGATATCTGGCCTGGTCATTTATCCCAAGAAGCACATTTTGTCCACACACACACACACAATACATCACATCCAAACAAGGGGTTGCATACAGTACAGTCACAAACATTTTTTTTTTCTTTTTTAATAATATTGAATATTTTAAGACAATCAATGCTAATTAAATCTGATAGGAATATTCATTGGATAGGAATGACTTCCCGTTTTTACAAAAAGTGAATATGCAGCTTTACAGTTATCACAATGTTAGTCAACAAAGATTTTGGGGTAAAAGCGTCTTTATTTCAAACAAACACAGAATAATCAAATATTAAATCTTACCTCTGCTTTAGGAAGGAAGACTAAAGGAAATGCACTCCAGCTCTGCGGAGTTATCTCCTCATCTGCCTACAAAAATCAAAAACAAGAACATACATTCTGATTTACAGTCCAGTAGCACTACAAAAAGTAACAAGTTTGATACTTTAGTGTTAGCTCACCGACAGCTCCAGGTTTTCATCAGAATAAAGTGCTCTGAGCTGAGGGTCCAAGTTGGCCCATTGACTTCTGTCTCTCTTTCTTTCCATTAAACTCCCAATACCATCTGCAATAAATGATTGCAGTGATTGCAATAAATAGTATGTAACCAATACACTAGTATCATGAAATAAACTAGATATTTCTTCTGAAAGCTTCTCTTACTTCCTGGCAGCATGCAGGCACTGTCACTGTCAAAGCCTGTGAAAGCATCTGGTCTCTTGGATAGTGGCACCAGATCCATACCCTCACCAGAGGAAGGAGTTTGGCCCGGCTCACATGTTACCAGTAAGGTCTGTAAAACCTCCACTGAAGAAACATTGAAAAGAGATTAAAATGAACCATGCTGTACTATTCAAATTCATCACAATAACCTAACACACATATCCACCTTTTTCTTCCCGTAAGAGTGGGCACAGCCATTTGTAAATGTTATGGGTCTGGCTTCCAATTTCATCCGCGTCCAGCTATTTTTAGCTGTACAAAACAGCTTGTTTTGCTGCTTGATATTGCAAATTGGTGTCTTACCATATTATTTTAATGTATTATCTTAATTATGAGCACCCTGGTTTGCAGTGCAAACAGTTTCACCGTTTACTGCATATCGTTATTCTTCTCATTATTTCCCTATAGCAAATAACGAACCGGAAGTCTTGCCCATAGGCTTATTTCCGTGTTGAAGAAAAAGGTGGATATATATAAAATTTTCCCTTTAAACAGTGAAAGTCTCACCATCTTTTAAGGCTCCGGCGAGAAGCTCTTCCCCCTGCATGGGCTCTGCTGCATTCCCACGCAGCAGACGGCGCTCACTTGGTGAGATGTCGTTAACACCTGTCACATAGGCTGAGATGCTGGAGAATAACTTCAGTTTGTCCAAAAGGAGCTGCTCTATCAAGGCATCACGCATACAGAGATACCCTATGTAGAAAACACCATTCAAAAAAAAAAAGAAAAGACAACATTAAATGTGACCACAGCTCATTTTACAGCAGTGAAGGGAAGATTGAAATCATAGATTGTGATACAGAAATATAAATTTACTTTGATAGTCCTGGATCCTCTCAGGAAGTTTTTCTGGCTCATCTTCCTCCTCAGGACAGCTGAAACAAAGCCAAAATACAAAATACCAAAAGATTAGAAATTATCTCAGAAAAATCTTGATATATTTTTCAGATTTCACTAATCCAAACATTTTAACAAATGTTAAAGGTTTACAAATATGCAGTTGAATGTGCAAGGACAACTATACGCCATATACAGGCTGACTTTTACTGCAAATACAACTCATCTGTAATTTACATCATTGCGTGAGTTTGTAACTGCACAAGTCACATTTTCAATTTTTTCAATGTAATATACACTACAGTTCAAATGTTTGGGGTCAGTAAGCTTTTATTTTTTTTAAGAAATTAAGACTTTTATTCAACAAGGACAGATTGAAAACTGACAGTAAATAATGTATAATGTTAAATTATAAGATAAGTGAGAAACACAGGATTTCTTTTTCAAATAAATGCTTTTGAGCTTTCTATTTCAAGAAACCTGAAATAAAATTAACAGTTTCCACAAAAATGGAAACACTAATAAGATTTAAGACAACTTTAAACATTGATAAGAAATGTTTCTTGTAAAAAATGTTTAATTGTAATAGTATATCACCTTAGAATATATACATATATATATATATCTTACAAACCCCAACCTTTTGAATGTTAGTGTATTTAAAAAAAAAAGTAAATGTTTGTAAAACACACTGTTCCACGGCCTTCCAGATTTGGTCTCTCCAGGTTTTGCGCTCCTCTCCGGAGGAGGTGTGAAACTCGTACATCTCTGGTGTGTCCGAGAAGGCTGAGATCAGAAACAAGGCCTTCTCATCATGAGCCACATCACGGATGATGAGCTTCTGTAGCGAGATCACCGCAGGCTTACCGTCCTACAGGAGCACGTTAGAGAGCTGACATTTAATGATAGTAGTAGTAGTATATTTTTATTTAATGCCGTGTCAGCATCTTAGGCTATTTTCATTGCAAAAACAATTCAGTATAGCAAATAGAAAAAAAAACAGCAAACAAACAAACACAAGTTATATTACACAAGATTTTTTTACATTAAGACATTTAATGATAATGACAACTGTAAACCTGACATAAATTGTGTGTCAAATTATTACATTCTGCTCACCAGAGAGGCAAAGGTAAGCCTCTGATCTTTCTCCAGTAACAGCAGCAAAACATCTGACAACAGCAAGACAAGGACATCTAAAGGCATATGAGAGAAAATATTAAAATGTCAGATAATTACAAAAAAAAACAAAGCAAAAAAAAGCAAATTAAACTGTGTTTTAATTCATTTCTATTAAGTCAGTTATAACGGATCTCTTGGTACAATGACCACCTTTGGTTTTGTTAGAAGTTAGCCTCCAGTTGAGAGCGCCCTCATGAAGCAGTGTCCTCTGGCCCTGTAGCATGTCCTCTCTGCGGAACACTCTCCCTTGGGTCGTCCTGACCTGGGACTTGGGTTCCAGTCTACTGCTTAAGTCCCTCAGCCGTACCGCTTTCTCAGACTTGTCAACTTGAGTATTTACTTGGGCGATGGTGTCTTTCAGGAGTTCCAGACCTCGTACCAGGTCCCTATGCTCCTCAGAGTCAACTGTCAAAAGCAAGCAAATCATGCAACCGTAATATAGGTGACTTATGCTTTTTTTTTTATATACATAATATTTCATTTTAAATAACATTACAATATTTTTGGTTTCACTGTATTTTGCATCAAATAAATGGTGAGCATATTGTTTTAGTGCCAGTAGATCACAACCGTTCAGATCAGTGTAACCATTTTACATAACCTAAATATGTATAAAACGATGAGGATTTTTAAAGGGGTCATCGGATGCCCATTTTCCAAGTTGATATGATTCTTTAGGGTCTTAATGAAAAGTCTATAATATACTTTGGTTAAAATTTCTCAATGGTAGTGTAAATAACACCCTTTTTACCTTGTCAAAATCAGCTCTGGAAAAACCATCCTGTTCTGGTCGAGGTTGCTTTAAATGTTAATGAGCTCTGCTCACCCCGCCCCTCTCTGGAGTGACGAGTCTGTTTACTTTAGCAGCGTTTAGCCGCTAAACTTGCTAACTAGCACGTTATTAGGAAAGGCGATTGCAAAGATTCATAAAAAACCCTTATACTGACTTCTGCTGTGAGTGAAGCTGGATCACGAACGATTCGCGTGAACATAGACGGATATATGTAGATCGGGAGGCGCATTCCCTTCATAAACAAACGTAATCCACTGCAGACTCAGATGTCGGGAGTAAATGACGACCACTATGTTCATTATTACATCCAGCAACACAACACCTCAATCGCTCAATTGGAGATATTCTTGTCTAATTTACATCCCCGCATCGAAACAATGGAGGTCGGACTGTTATAGCCGATGTAAGGCGGGTCTGAGGTAAGAGCTCATGTCAATCAATTATCGTGGGAGTGGCCTCTGTCGGTGGGAGAACTACTGAGAATGGCTCGATTCGAAAAAGGGGATATGATTTTTACAGATTAATTAAAAACCACTGCATGGATTTTTATCATTATAGGGTAGATGTGTACATACACTGCCAATACACATTAA
>JAHKKF010478195.1:0-26648 GCA_019740295.1 Labeo calbasu | reverse complement strand
ACTGTTTGATTTGTATTAGTACGTAAAATTAATTTTGCACAAATTCAATATAAAAATCACCAAATTCGTTATGCATAAGTATTGGTGCAAATACCCCAAAATTTTGCATTTTGACACAATTTGCATGCAGGTCTTCATATTGCAGGGCGATTCTCTGCGGACTACTGTGATCTTCGGTACTTTGCTGTTTAAGTCATTTTAGTACTTGAAATTAATTTTAGCACAAAATTAAAAATGCAAATCACAAATTCATTATGCAAAAGACATATTGGTGCAAAACACCCCGAAATTTAACACTAGACACAGTTTGCACAGGACAGTTCCCATGTCACAGCAAACCTCAGCAGGGTACTGCAATCTTGTGTACTTCACAGTTTGATTTGATTTAGTACTTATTAAACATGCACAAAATTCGCAACTCAAGTGTGAAAAAGGAAGTATTGGTGCAAAACACAACATAAGAAAGTTTGCACAAGATGCAATCTGTATAGCGCAGTTCTCATCTTGTGACTGATTTTCAGCAGACTACTGTAATATTGTGTACTTTGTTGTTTAATTTGTATTAGTAATTAAAATTAATTTAGCACAAATTATATACACAAATGACCAAATTTATTATGCAAAATAGAGCAAATTTATTATGTACTTGTGTGCAAAACCCCAAAATTTAGCACTTTGACACAAGTTGCATGGGGCAGTTCTCATATTACAAGGCGATTCTTTGCAGACTACTGTGAACTTTGCTGTTTAAGTCATTTTAGTGCTTGAAATTAATTTAGCAAAAAAATGTAATATGCAAAGAAGTACTGGTGCAAAACACCCCAAAATTTAACACTAGACAAAGCTTGCACATCAGCAGTTCTTATGTCGAAGCAAAACTCACCTGTATGCAATCTTATATACTTCATTGATTTAGTAGATTTAGTACTTGAAATTAATTATGCACAAAATTAAGTATGCAACTCAAGTGTGCAAAAGAAGTATTGTTACAAAACGCCCAAAATTTAACTCTAGACAAAGTTTGCACAGGACAGTTCCCACGTCGAAGCAAACCCCAGCAGACTACTGTGATCTTGTATACTTCACTGTTTGATTTGATTTATTACTTAAAATTAATTATGCACACAGTTTACATCTCAAGTGTGAAAAAGAAGTATTGGTGCAAAACACAAGATAAGAAAGTTTGCACAAGATGCAATTTGCATGTAGAAGTTCTCACGTTTTGACTGATTTTCAGCAGACTACTGCAATATTGTGTACTTTGCTGTTTGATTTGTATTAGTAATTTAAGTGAGTTTTGCAAAAATGTTATACACAAATCACCAAATTCCTTATTCTAAATAAGTTTTGGTGCAAAATACCCCCAAATTTAGCACTTTGACACAATTTGCATGAGGCAGTTCTCATATTACAAGGCGATTCTCTGCAGACTGCTGTGATCTTGGGTGCTTTGCTGTTTAAGTCATTTTGGTATTTCAAATTAATTTTAGCACTAAATTAATATGCAAATCACCAAATTCATAATGCAAAAGAAGTATTGGTGCAAAGCACCCCAACATTTAACACAAGACAAAGCTTGCATAGTACAGTTCTCATGCCGAAGCAAACCTCAGCAGACTACTGCAATCTTGTGTACTTCACTATTTGAGTTGATTTAGTACTTGAAATTAATTATGCGCAAAATGAATTATGCAACTCAAGTGTGCAAAGAAGTATTGGTGCAAAACACCCCCAAATTTTGCACAAGATGCAGTTTGCATGGGGCAGTTCTCATGTTGTGATTGATTTTCAGCAGACTACTGCAGTATTGTGTACTTTGCTGTTTGATTTGTATTAGTAAGTAAAATCCAGTTTGCACAAATTCTATACACAAATCACCAAATTCATAATGCAAAACACCCCAAAATTTAATAGTAGACACAGTTTGCACAGGACTGTTCTGATGTAGAAGCAATCCTCACCAGAGTACTGCGATCTTGCGTACTTCACTGTTTCAGTTAATTGAGTACTTGAAATTAATTTGCACAAAGTTAAGTATGCAACCCAAGTGTGCAAAAGATGCAATTTGCATGGGGCAGTTCTCATGTTGTGACTGATTTTCAGCAGACTATTGCAATATTGTGTACTTTAGTGTGATTTTATATCTTACTTTGCTCATTTCATCATTTGATTTATTACTGCTGCCATGATGACTAAAAAATTGACACAAATATCTCTTTTAAGTAAAATTCAGTTTACCGCCCAGTTTCTGCAACGCTAATTGTGCCAGGCAATCAGTGCTGAGTTTTGTGAATAAGGTGCAATCTATAATGAGCGTCATTTGCATGGAAAAGAGCTGTGTGACTTCATTTAAATAGTGTTTAAATTAATTTCATGCTGTTTTAGTGCACTTAGAGCCTGATTAAACTGGATCGCGAGCAGTTAGTGCAAAAGATGCAGTGTTAGATGCAAAAAAAGATGCAAAAGATGTTTTTGCGGTGGAATTCTGTCTGCTGTAGCTGTTGCCTGAGCTACCTAAGAAATAAAATAAGAGTTTAGATGAGAAATCTGGTTTTTATTCCCATGCTGTTTACTCTCGTTAATGTAACAATATAGCAAATCCACCATGACAGTAAGTCAGAGCTTTAGAGTTAATTAGAGGCCTGCACATGCACACATATAGGAACATACAGAGACAGGCCCGAACACACAAACGGTTGTGCATACAGTTGCAAATGCATCACAAAATCCCTGCATACAGATCACCAGATTCCCTGTCAAATTAGGAGAAGTTGAGAATTTACTTGCTGTCAAATCCTTGTTGGAGCTCTGCTAACAAGAGCAAACAGAGAGGCGATGAAGGACATTCAAAGCTGAAGAAAAGCCTGTCACTTTTTTGGGTGAAATATGCGCTGACAGAGGAGGAGAAATAGAAAAGAGGGGCTGGAAATCTGTGAATTGCAATTCTGCTATAATTAAAGCAGCAGTCTCTCTTTCTCGCTCTCTCTCCACATCACCAGCTTCCACTTTTCCTGCTCATTTCTCAAATTAATGTGTGACCTGCACAATGCTCCCAATGTGTGAAACGACTAATTGGCTGGTTTAAAGTCCAATCTTGTGAAAGGAGCTGTCTGCCATGTTCCCCCTTTCCCCCCGTACGCTCCCTCTTCTTCCTGCGCTACAAATCATCATGCACACACATGCTAATGGCTGAAGTTTTCCAGAGGTCTTTCGATAAGTGGCCCAAGTGCTCTGCCTGCTTCTTGAGCGGAGATTGGCTCCTATGGGGACTGTTATAAACAGCCGTGATTGGCGAGTGAGTCGGGGTCACGTGCGCTTACGAGGCCTCGGTGAAGAGGTGTTTTAGTGGGCTATATACTGTTCTTATTGCACAGCAATATTTAATTACAGATGATTGACAGAGCTTTTGTCATTGCGAATGTTCATGAACTTTCTCATTAGATACTTCACATAGGTGGAGATTGTGTCCTTCCTCAGTGCTTTTAATTGAATGAGTATCCCCTTAATCATGCCTGTCTTGATTTTAATCATGTCTAGGCATTTTTGAATAATTATTTTTCTGTTTATCACATTAAATGTAATTGTATTGTAAAATGCTATCAAATGTATGCTTTTTGCAGGTAGAGACTATGAATTACCCTATGGTTTGTGGTTAAAAAAAAACAAACAGTAAAAGTATGTTTTTTTTAATATTATTTCTTTATTTATTTATTTTTATATAAATATATATTTTTTTATCAGCAATGTATAGTGTGTTTTGTGTCACATTTTCTGTTATTTAGTAATTTACTTACAGTGTTTTTGCGTGTATGACAGTGTTGACTGTCTATATAATACCATGTTTTTTGGACAAGCCACTTATGATTATCTCTGATTCAGTGTGCTTTTTTATTTTTATTTTTGTACATTTTAGGTTAAAAAGCAGATTTTAGTAGTTTAAGTCAATTGGTATATATTATATCAGTTAATTAAATATATGGTTATAAGTTGTAAAATATACAGGAACCAATATGTCGTCCCATAATAAAACATTACATTAAAACAAAACATTAAAATGTACACTACCAGTCAAACGTTTTTGAACAGTAAGATTTTTTTATTGTTTGTTAAAGAAGTTTGCATTTATTTGATCCAAAATACAGCAAAAGCAGTAATATTGTGAAATATTTTTACTATTTGAAATAATGGTTTTCCATTTGAATATATTTTAAAATGTAATTTTTTTCTGTGATCAAAGCTAAATTTCACATGATCCTTCAGAAATCATTATAATATGCTGATTTGCTGTCCAAGTAACATTATTATTATCACTATTATGTATTTAAAACAGTACATTTTTTAGGATTCTTTGAAAAGAAAGATCCAAAGATCAGCATTTATCTGAAATAAAAAGCTTTTGTAACATTATACACTATATCATTCAAACGCTTGGAGTCAGTTTATTTATTTATTTTTATTTTATTTTATTTTTTTGAGAAAAAATGACAGAAAATAATACTTTTATTGAGCAAGGATGCTTTAAATTGATCAAAAGTGATGATAAAGACATAAAGATTTCTATTTCAGATAAATGCTGTTCTTCTGAACTTTCTATAGACCATTTCGCTAGATGTAAACATACTGGTCCCGATACACTTCCTGTTTCTTTTTTTTTTTTTACTTTACACAAACATCACAAAAAAATACAACCAACATAACATTTGACTGGATGAAAATGTTACATTAGCACCTTTAAGATGTATTTGTATATGTGAAATAAAAATAAATAATAAAAAAAAAAACAGGAAGCGCTTCTGGACCAGAGTTGTTCACATTAGCGAAATGGTCTATTGATCAAAGAAACCTGAAAAAATTATACTCAGCTGTTTTCAACATAATAATAATAATAAATGTTTTTTGAACAGCAAATCAGAATATTAGAATGATTTCTGAAAGATCATGTGACTGGAGTAATGATGCTGAAAATTCAGCTTTGAAATCACAGGAATAAATTACATTTTTAAAATATATTCAAATAGAAAGCAGTTATTTTAAATAGTAAAAATATTTCAAAATTTTGGTGTTTTTGCTTTACTTTGGACCAGGCTTGATGAGCAGAAGAGGCTTCTTTAAAAAACATTAAACATCTTACTGTTCAAAAACTTTTGACTGATAGTGTAGATTTAACAGATTTTTTTTGTTACAGTGAATAGTAAAAATATTGTGTTTATTTTCAGGTGAAAAGGTTATGCCTTTACTGTAGGATGACCCCTTTAGAATTGGAGCAGAAGGTTGTTGTTGTTTTTATTATTTAATTTAAGCATTTTTTTTTTTAATTCATGGAGTTATTTTATAATAATTCCATCATTTTTTTGATTATATAATGATTTACAGTTTTCAGTTTTGCAGCAAAATATTTTCATTTGCATGCGTCATCATCCTTGACATGCTAAAGCTGTCTCTAAATAATATAGCGGTAAATGCACTTCTTTAATATTATCGTATAATCATCCACTCTGTATATTAAAGGGGTAGTTCACCCAAAAAATGACAATTCTGTCATTAATTACTCACCCTCATGACGTTCCAAACCCATAAGACCTTCGTTCATCTTCAGAACAGAAATTAAGATATTTTTTATTAAATCTGAGAGCTTTCTGACCTGTATATATAGCAACAAAACTACCACGTTCAAGGGCCAGAAATGTAGAAATTGTTGAATTAAGTCGTTATTTTTGATTTCTTTGCGCACAAAAAGTATTCTCGTAGCTTTATAAAATTAAGGTTGAACCACTGATGTCACATGGACTATTTTATTGATATCCTTACTATCTTTCTGGGCCTTAAACATGGTAGTATCGTTGCTGTCTGTGCAGGGTCAGAAAGCTCTCAGATTTCATCCGAAATAGATAGACAACATGCTAACTGTGCAAGCAAATGTCAACATTACGGTGATTAACATTTCAATTTCGCCTGTATTGACAGTGTGGTATTGGTTTGAGTTATTGATTTGAACACATATGTGTGTGTCTGTGAATTTTTGTAAATGAAAGAGCTGGTGAGTGATTGTGTACGTGGGTCGTTGTGAGGTCGTCTGAATGAGTGGCAGCGTTCATGCAAGTGCATGTCAGACCCATGCTGACGTCAGCTTCTCTGCTGGTACGCACTCCTCTAGTCATCGTCTGTCTTCTTTATCATATCTTTCATTGTCATCCAATTAGCTAGAATGAAGGGAAAAACAATAAACATTATTCCGCGGCAGGAGATTACAGGCTCTGATGTTTTGGTTTAGTGGTGAATACTTTCCATTCCAGAGGCTTCTCAGATGTTGGCCCTCTCCGATCCCTTTCCTATGATGCCATCTCATTATGACACGATCGTAGCCCATATCAAAGCCGGCAGACATGTTCGGACCAAGGAGCGAGATGTCATAATAAGATACTTTACCAGCATAATTCGAACTATAAAGGCACAGAGGGAAAGCATTCCTCATTTGATCGTGCAACAAAGATGACCCCGGTGAACTAGCATTGCATTGCCCCCAAACAAACATGGCGCTTCTTGTTTCCCCGTCGGAAATGCATGCTTTTTCATGTGTGCGTTGAGGCTTTGACTTCTTAGCCAAATTGTTTTTCAAAGCTGTTTGGATGGGTGAGGTCAAACTGGAATCCAGGAGGCCGGTGCCTGCCTGGAAATCAACGGATGCATTATTTTAAAAGCCTTTTTTGTTGTGTGTTTCTGCAGCATCTGTGTTCTGAGAAATCTGATCTGGAGAAAAAATGAGCTGCAGGCTGTAATACATGGTTCTGCGACCGGCGTACAATAGCAAAGTGTGAGAGACAGACAGGAAAAGAAGGCAGACTATTGAACGAGCCACAGCACTCTCTCACACACATATTCACATTTTTCTCAACGAATCTTAAGAACCGGGCTTAAACACAACGGCTTTGCTATCCTTCACACAGTAGCTCATGTATGAAGGGATTAAACATCTCAAGTTCCTGACCGCATCTGCAGGGTGTCAAAAAGAGACTGAAAAAGCCACTTTTCCTGCAGGTGTTACTAACACTTAGCCACCAGCAAAACTTTCAAAGGGGTTACTTGTGAAGGTGACAACAGACTTATGTGATAATTGATTAACATAACCAATTGATGTCATTCCATAATGTTTTTTTTTTCTTTTCTGAATGGTTTTGTGTCCTATTGTTTATATGTTAGTGTTATCCCAAAAAATATTTTTCTCACTTGAAATAAAATCAACCTTATTTTTTTTAACTGTTGTAACTTATTATTATATTATATTATATTATATTATATTATATTATATTATATTATATTATATTATATTATATTATATTATATTATATTATATTTAACTTGATATACTAAAACTAAAATAAAACTATTTAGACATTTTTTAAGAAACAGAAATAAATAAAAATAACAATATCTATATAATATCATATAATAATCTCTCTCGTTTTCCCTTTATATATAAAATAAACCTTCATTTTTATAATTATTGTAACTTTTATTTTATATTATATTATCCCTCTTTCCCTGTATATGTAAAATCAACCTTAATATTTACAACTATTTTAACCTTTTATATTATTATATTATATTATCTCTCTCTCTTTCTGTCTCTATAAAATCAACCTTAATTTTATATTATATATTATATTATATTATATTATATTATATTATATTATATTATATTATATTATATTATATTATTATCTGTCTCTTTCACTCTCTACATGTAAAATCAACCTTAATTTGTGTAACTATTATATTATATTAATTATATTATTATCTCTCTCTGTCTCTCTCTCTACATATAAAATCAACCTTAATTTGTACAACTATTATCTTATCTTATCTTATCTTATCTCATCTCCTCTTATCTTATATTATACTATTATCTCTCTCTTTCTCTCTGTACATATAAAGTCAACCTTAATTTGTATAACTATTATTTTATTATATTATATTATATTATCTCTTTCTCTCTATATATAAAATCAACTATTGTAACTTTTATATTATATTATAGTATATTATATTCTATTTAACTTATACTAAAACCAAAATAAAAATGTATAAAAACTATTTAGACATTTTATTTAAAAAAAAAACAATAACTAATACAAATGACTATTATAGCATTAATAAAAAACTGATATGAATTCTCTCTCTCTCTCTCTCTTTCTCTCTCTATATGCTTTAAATGAAAAATATTTAACATATTTCTTATATATTGCATATGCTTTTAAAATCTTTTATATTTTAAATATATTACATTTTGGGTTTCCAGCCAGGTCCATGTTAGTAGCTTAACACACATTTAATATATTTAAATTTGTAACTCATATTCTGTTAGGGGTCCCAGTTAATAGATTTTTTAATTAAAAATTAACAGATAAAAACTCATTTAAAACAAATAAAAATAATAAATAGCTTCAATCATCCTCCATATTAATGCAGTTTAATAATGCAAATATGTGATTTCAGTCTCTGGGACCTCAAACATAAAACTAGCAAAGTCTCAACAGAACATGAGGGTTTTGAAAGCTGTCCTGAGGGGCCATGGTTCTTTCACTTCCTCTCATTCTGGTGTCAAAGAATTGAAAAATTAGTGTACTTTGACTGTAGAGGTTTCTGGGCATGTTTAGAAACAAAGAACACAGAGTTTTTCATGCCTTTTGATCTTCTCAGCACCTGTGGTCTCCAAACCACCTACACAAAACACACACAGACCAAAGGAAAACGGCATGTTTCTCTGTTTGCCAACCTCGAAAAAGGTTGATGAGTGCAACCTGTTTCTGTCTTAAGAGTACGCGTTGCCCGTTAGTGCATGTCACCGTCATGCTGAAGTATGCGTGAGTGATACCCCCAGTGTCTTTCATCTGCTGACTCATGCAGCTTGTGTGTTTTTTTGTTTGCTCAGGTTTTGGGGGCACGAAGAGGGAGGGACCCTTCCCTGTCATGCCAGGCCTGTGTTTATCCACAGGCAGACTGTGGCTTTTTTCAGATCTGTAATGGTTTTGCATTTATGTTTGGGAAAGGAAAAGTTACTGGAATACTGAGTTGATAGATGGAGAGAGAGAGAGAAAAGGATCAAATAAGAAAGAAAGGCAAGTTTCAGCAGTAATATGAGGGTAGGTCCATTACTTCTCACAGATAAACATGTTTTGCACGGCAAAAGCTGGAGAAAGTTTGTCTACCCTCACAGGCAATCCAGCAGATGTCAATGATAACTTTCAAGGCTTGCATATGTGTGTGTGTGTGTGTGTGTGTGTGTGTGTTTGTGTGTTCCTGCAGCAGGAAGCTAAACGATCCACCTCACAGACAAATTAAACCGAAAGGAACCTAGAGATTATAGGCCACCAGTACAGAAACCACAGTTTAAATGAAAAGACTACGGCGCACGGTTTAACACGCTTAAACATGACAAGGAGTCATTCTTCAACTCACTTCCAGTAATGTCTCTTTTTTTCAATGCACAAGAACATGCTGGTCATATATCAGTTATTTTGTGTAAAACATATCTGTTTGTCAGCCCATTATCTCAAGAGATTTTTCACAGGTTCCCTTCTTTTATAACCTTCAGTAGAGACTGATAGGTGCTACAGAATGCTGAGATACTGTGGCTGCTTGTCTGTGGTTGTGTGGAGAATTTATCTTATCACCACATATCACATCCCTGTTTGATCAGATTGTGACTTCTGGTGCATTCTTGGCAATGGGCCGTTTAAATGCGCTGATGAGGCATTTCTATGAGTCAGATTGATATGGACATTCTTTAGTGTAGATTTTATATGAATGAAGAACTCTTATAGATTATCATTTTTATCAGAGCTCTGCTGGATGACGGTCTCCATGGCTTGTTTTGAGAAATAATACTGGTGTGGAGAATCAGGTACGTCATGCGTCAATCTTTTGAGGCATGATAATGTCTTAGTGTTATTGATATATAAGATATTTTAGTTTAGTAAAACAGTTTTCAATTAGCCTGCAAGGGAACCTGGCTTCAAATCCTAATCTTGTTTATAATTTTCTTAATAAACCAAGCAGAATTGCAGCTGAACTGGAAAATAGCAGCTTTGACGAGCAGATTTTTTAGTTACTGGAAACACTTTTCCCACAGGAAAAAACCAAACAGATTTGGAACGGTAGATGATGATAAAAATTTTCAGTTTAAAGTGATATATCTGCGAAGATGCCACTTGATTGGATTTATCAAATGTAGAAATCAAAGTACGATTTAAACCATTTTAATCTGCAATAATCATAATCTCAATCATCATCATATAGATATGAATCAGTGTGAATATGCTCAAGGTTTTGAGACTGCTGATAGTGTGAATATTTTTTTATTTATTGACTTCAGTCTCAAATTTCAGTGTGTAAATGTTAGTTAATTCTTTAGTTTTTCAGCAAACACTCATTGATGCTTCAGAAGGAAAAATGATGCATTAAGAGCAGGGGGGTGAAAACTTTTGAACAGAATGAAGATGTGTAAAATTTTCTTATTTTCTTATTTATCATATATATTTTTTTTATTTAATACTGCCCTTCAGAAGTGACAAAAGGTACTTACATGTTTCCCAGAAGACAAAATAAGTCAAATTTATCCTGATCTTCATATTCCAAAAGTATTCACCCCCCGGCTCTTATTGCATCATGTTTCCTTCCGGAGCATCCGTGAGCGTTTGAACCTTTTGTAATAGTTGCATATGAGTCCCTCAGTTGTCATCAGTGTAAAAAGATGGATCTCAAAATCATGCAGTCATTGTTGGAAAGGATTCAAATACACAAAAATGCTTAAAAAAAAAAAAAAAAGTATTTGTGGGGCCTGAAGGATTTTTATGAAATTTAACTGTTCAGGACTGATAGGGGACTCATGAACAACTATCACAAAACAACAAAAAAAAAACACAGCTGTGGATCATTCAGGTAACTGCACAAATAACATACATTTTTTATGATCCCTCTTATTTTGGTCAAATAATTAACATTTTGCAGATTCTCCAAGGTGTGTGTAAACCTTTGACGTCAACTCTATGAATATAAAATGCATTTTGGCACTTCAGCACTAATCCACAGAGCACCTCAAGCGCACATTTTAACTCTAAAATTGACTGTTTATAACTGTGGGTATATTTGTTGTGATTATAACACATGACGCACCAACTAAACAAGCAAAATGAGTTGATTCATGCCAGGGTTAAAGCAGATCATTCCCCCATGGACACAGCTTTCCTTCCTGTTCTCTTGTCATCGGATGAGGGGAAGCAAGCTGTGGATCTGTTGGTGGCTGTCTCTGTGTGGTTGAATTTCCGTACAGACTTGTTGTGAAGCAAACTAGCATGCTCCTAAAGGTCAGTGGGTACAGAGGCATTACTGTCAGTGTGGATAGATTGTGATGATCGTCTTCATTAGCTTTATGTATTGGACCTGCAGAGAGGGAGGCGGAAAGATCTTGCTGGCTGACTGTTTATGGATTTCCAGACCTGCTTGGGTCTAGAGGAGAAATATATTATACTTTACAATATGCTTGTATGGCGATGTTAGTTAAATGTATTAGCTAACATGAGCTAACAAAAAATGTAATAGAATGTGCAGTGTTTTCTATTGCAAGATGAGCATTTTTGGTTAAAAAGTATATACATTTTTAGGTTTAAAAAATGGCCAATTGTTTCATTAGATAAGACCCTTATTTATTGGCTGGGATCGTGTTAAGAGCCTGGATCTGGCACTAAAACCTGGACCTTCAACCCATTGGCTCCCACTATATGGAGAAAAATCATGGAATGTTTTCCTCAAAAACCTTAATTTCTTTTCGACTGAAGAAAGACATGGACATCTCGGATGACATGGGGAATGAGTAAATTATCAGGAATTTTGATTCTGGAAGTGAACTAATCCTTTAAAGAGTAAGTCATTTAAGGACAGGAAGAGATGCAGAAAAATTGAGAGAGAAAGTGAGCATCCTTCTTCCCCCCATCTGTGCTATTTTTCTTCTGCTGTTTGTGCCCTCTGCAGTGGCATTAACCACAAATGGTGATGTCAGCATGTCTCAGGTGTTATCAGAGACTCAGACAGACAGAGAGGAAGACGGGCAAGAGAGAAAGCCAAAGGATCAGAAGTCTGTCTCTCCCACTAGCACATCAGATCATTTAACACGCACACACATACACTAGACTGAAGCTGAATCGTGATGCGACACTGACTCCCAATCATAACTCCCTTATCTGTGTAATATTTTCCACGAGGTAGCAGCCTTGTAGGTTTTACATTTTCAGCAATACTGTCAATACCCACAGACTGACAGTCCTGCAGATTTAAATGATCAAAGACAGATGAGAAAAATGCGCCAGCTTTAGGCCTGAGATCAGTACTTGATTCACCTCAAGCTAAAAGTTGCTGTAGTTTAGCAAAGCTAATTCCACACTACAAGACTGAAGCTCATCACCCTTTGATGTTTTAAATCCGCAACTAGTTTGCGGACAAAAGTGAGCGTGAGCTTGCATTACATCCGCTTATAGACATTTACTTCCTTTACATGATAACAGCAGTGTTGGTTGCATATGCCGATGCAGGTCAGGTCAAAGGGTGCATTCATCTGCACGTAAAACATGATCAATAAAAGCGGTTAGGTCAATAGAAACAGTGGGGTGAAAGAAAGGAAGATATCTTTGTTCGGAGAGTGTTGAAAGAAAGAGAGAACCTCATTCAGTACAATCAATATTGTAGTCAGAATCCCCTAATGATCTCTATCTAGATGCTTTTTTCGCCTCGTGTTTGGATTTATTGCATCTGTGTTCCTTTTCTCCTTTTGTCAAATGTAGGTCTAATTTTCTCCTTCCTTTCTGTCTTTTCATACCCTCTACATCAACAGCTCTCTCTCCTTTTTGTAGCATGACGTATGACCTTCAACGCACCATGGGAGACTGTAGCAAGTGAGAGGTTATTTTGCACTTAATTGCCGTGGTGACAGTGCCGCTGAAGGGTAGTCTTTAAGATTCTGCTGTAACATCACAGGTCAGTGACATGGCATTTCATGTCTCCTAAAGCTGTCATATTACTACAGCAGGCTGCTTAAAACTCCAAACCACAATTCCAAGCTATTCTCTGAGGAAAAACAGGACGGTTTGCTTCCACGGCATGCCTTTACTGAGACAACCAAAACATTAGTTTGTTTTAAACTTCACAGGTCTTTGATTCTTTGAGCTAACAGTTTGTTTGATGTTAAACTAAGTAATAGTTCACCCAAAAAATACAAATTTCCACAGGTCTTCGAAGATGTAGTTCTTTATCAGAACATATTTGGAGAAATTTAGCATTATTTGCTCACCAGTGAATCCTCTGCAGTAAATGAGTGCCGTCAGAATGAGAGTCCAAACAGCTGACAAAAACATCACAGTAATCCACAAGTAAGACTCCAGTGCATCAGTTAATGTCTTTTTAAGGGAAAATCTGTGTGTTTGTAAGAAACAAATCAATCTTTAAGGCAGTTTACCTTTAAACCATTGCTTCTGGCCAAAATTCGACTCCATAATCCATATTAATGTGAAGTCCTCCAGTGAAAAAGTCCATCCTCTGTTGTCCTCCCCTGTTGAAAAAAACAGCATATGCTGATTAGGTATGTTTTGAAGCATTGCAGCTAGTTTGAGCTGGTATAAGGTAGTCCTTAGTTGGTCATAACCTGCTTATAACCATCTCATGACAAGCTTAAACCAGCTCATTAACAGCAAAGGACTAACTAAGGACCAGCTCAAACCAGCTGTCATGCTTTAAAACATACCTAACCAGCATTATGCTGTTTTTTTTATTAAGGTCCCCCATCAAAATCCATCAAAACCGTGTTTTGCACTGTTTTCGCATGTAAATGGTGCTTAATCTGTGCAAATTTCTCCTGATTCAGATGAGACTACTTTGGTGAGCAAGTGATGCTAAAATTTCTCTAAATCTGTTCCAAAGAAGAAACAAACTCATATACAGTGGCATGCGAAAAATTTGGGAACCCCTTGCAGAATCTGTGAAAATGTAATTAATTTCATACAAAGTGCATGTTATTTTTTATTTAGTGCTGTCCTGAGTAAGATATTTTACATTAAAGATGTTTACATATAGTCCACAAAGAAATAGCTGAAATTCTTAAAATAACCCCCTTCAAAAGTTTTGGAACCCTTCGTTCTTAATACTGTGTGTGGTTACCTGGATGATCTACAACATTTTTTTTTTATTTGTTTGTTATTTTGTTTGCACATTCACTGGTGCTCCAGAAGGAAACATGATGCATTAAGCCGGGGGTGAAAACTTTTTGAATTTGAAGATCAAGGTAAATTGTGCTTAATTTGTCTTCCGGGAAACATGCAAATCAGAATTAGCTTTATTCTCCAGGTGTGCGCAAACACACTAGGAATTCGTTGTGGTTTTTGAAGGTGCTCCTGGTACATGCATACATACATACACACATACATATCTGACATGAGAACAGAAAAAGCATTTAAATAAAAACTTAAAATAAATAATATGAAATATGTTATGGAAATATGAAATAATATAAATAACCACTTCTGTGGATTCCGAAGGGAAGTACTAAATGGGGAAAAAATGATATTTCAACAAAATAAGAAAAATTTGGACATCTTCATCCTGTTCAAAAGTTTTCAGCCCCCAACTCTTAAAGCGTCATATTTCATTCTGGAGCATCAGTGAACCTTTTTAATAGTTAAGTTCCTCAGTTGTCAAAATCATACAGTCACTGCTGGAAAAGGTTCAAATATCCAAAAGATGCTGGAAAACCAAAGAATCTGTAGGACATAGAGGACTTTTCTGAAGAACAGTGCTCAGTTTAACTGTTCAGAACAAACAAGGGACTCATGAACAACCATCACAACACAAAAAAACAGTCATAGATCATCCACACACAGTATTAAGAACCAAGGGTTCCCAAACTTTTAAAGGGGGTTATTTTAATAATTTCAACTATATGTAATCATCTTTAATGTAAAATATCTTACTCAGGACAGCACTAAATAAAAAATAACATGAATTTCGTATGATCTCTGTTATTTTGTTAAAATTACTAACATTTTCACAGATTCGGCAAGGGGTGCCCAAACTTTCGCATGCCACTGTGCATCATGAATCTGCACTTTTAAACTAACCTTCAGATTATGATTCATCATGGCACATTAATATAAACACCAAATACAACCAAAAAGGTGGTGTTATCTCAGTCTGTGTTTGTAGACACAGCCTTTTGGCCACACACAGAAGATACACACAGAAAAATAGGGGTTGTACCTTTTGGGGTACCACAGCTTGACGCTGGAGCAGTACCCTTAAAAGAACATCTCTGTACCTTTTTTACCCCTAATAGATATATATTAGTACCTTAAAGTAGTAATACGTACCCTTAGGGTACTAATATGTACCTATTAGGGGTTATAAAGGAACAAAAAATGTCCTTTTAAGGGTACTGCTCCAGCGACAAGCAATTTTTAAACCCTGTTTTAATGTGTGTATGTTATGGAGGCTAACTGCTAGTATACACAGTAATACAAAAAAATAACACTGGACCCCATTTTATGGACAAAAGAAAAGCATTTTCTGTATTCTGTTAATGCAACAAAATAACATCAAAATAGATGTAATTCTGGGGTTTATTTAATGATTGATAACAGTAGAGAGACTTATTGTCATTCATTCCTGCTTTAAAACCTTGATCTTAAATCTTGATTCTCCTTGAAATCTCGGGAATGACAACTCATTACAGAAAGGCTCAGACTCAGTAATGGTTCAGTTGAACTTCTGTGCTTTATATTCAGTAGAAAAACAGCTGTTTCCACTGCTAGTCTCTTGTATTGAAACTCAGATGAATTATGCAGTATACCTTAGAGCCAACTTCACCATGCTGTGCCTCTAATTGGGCTGAATTTCACTGAGAGGTTATCAATAGAGGTATTTCATGCACATTTGTTAGCAACTCACAGAGACAGTCTTGAATATTACTGCCTTAGATGTGGAGTCTGGAATTGAAGATTTTTTTAAATTAAAGTTATTGGTTTGTCATGGTTTGATCAAACTCTGTGACATTATTATCGCAAAATATTATCACAAACAGATTTCATGTCTCAAAATGAATTGTTCTGGAATTTGTTGATAACGTATGCTTGATACAATGCACAAGTTTACAAGTCAAAAGGTTATATTTATATACAGGAAACATGCTGAACTTGTTGGCAGGTCTTCATGGTTTGCAGGCTGAGTTGGTGAAAGCTGCTTATGCGAAAGAAACCTGATCTCATTAGTATTCATAAGTATTTGTACATTATGTTTACACATAGATTTTTGTATGTCTGGACTGACACTGAAACAAACAATACAGATGTATTGACAGCATTGAAAGTTATTTATGTATACACATCTACATACACAATAAATATATTTAATCATTTTTTAATCTAAATATATTCATGTAGTATAAACGTGTATGTGAAATAGAAAAGATTTGAAAAGCATTTTCTTGTAAAAATGAAAATGAAAGTTGGCATGATGTTGAGTAAATAATGTCATTTTTTGTGTGAACTGTCCCTGTCCATTTTTTGTATGGTGATTCCCTCCATAGTGGCCATAAGGAGTCTTCCCAGAAGTAAATCAACTAATGTGATAGATGCAAGTAGCTCTTATATGCACAGTTGTTTCACAAGTACAACCTCAGATGTCACAGAAAGAAGAGACTAAAAGCACTTCAGACAAACACTGAAAGCGAGAGAGGGAACCAGCCAGCCATGAGTCTGTGAATTGAAGGAAATTGAGAGACATAAAGGCTAAAGGGAGGAAGGGGAAGAACTCTGGGTTTGATTCTGCTTCAGAGGGGCATGTGGTGCCACTGACTGGCGGGCCGGCGATTAATGAGAGTTTGATTTAAGGGCTGTTCTCAGAGCAGCCGTCCCCGGCGCAGACTCTGGCTTTGGTGTGGTTGCTCTTGCAGACATGTTAATCATGGCTACAGATGATTCTACCATACACTTCCAGCAGGGCTGCAGTCTGCACGTTCCTCGGCCCATTAATAACCTCAGAAGGCACGGCTGCCTGACTGCATGCTGGCGCAGGAGTCGACTGATGCCCTGTGAGTGAGCGAGCGAGCTGGAGGCCTCGCATGAACAGTTGCTGCCGCTGCCTCCACAGATGAGATTTTTAAATCAGATTTTCACAAGGTTTCATTTTGGCAGCTGTGTTTCATTTTGAATTTGGATTTGATTTTAAAAGATAGGTTATTGCAATATACAGTACATAGATAAGTCCAAAAGTCTGTTAAGACTAGTGAAAAAGCTTTTGTCTTGAATTTTCTTTTTTTCATTTAAAATTATAATAACGATTTTATTGAAGTTCTATGCAAAAAAAAAAAAAAAAAAATTCCTTAAAGGGACAGTTCCCCCCCAAAAATGAAAATTCTGTCATTAATTGCTTACTCTCATGATTTTCCAAACCTGTAAGACTTTTGTTCATCTTCAGAACACAAATTAAGATATTTTTGATGAAATCTGAGAGCCTTCTGACCCTAGACAGCAATGCAGCTACCATGTTCAAGGCCCAGAAAGGTAGTAAGGACATCGTTAAAATAGTCCATGTGATATCAGTGGTTCAACCTTAATTTTATGAAGCTATGAGAATACTTTTTGTGTGCTTTTTGTGTATTCAACTATTTTAACGATGTCCTTACTACCTTTCTGGGCCTTGAACGTGGTACTTGGTAGCTTTGAAATAGATATCTTTCTGTGCATCAGACAATGGGTTTAAGCACATACAAAAAGGGTTTAAGCGTGTACCTCACACTGCCTACAATGTGACCAAGGCTCGCCCAAATTGGCCTGACAGGGGTGCTACAGTAAACAAAAGTACAAAATCGCTCTTAACTCCTAGTCCCAGGTTCAAGTGTCTTATGTTGTGGAATCCTTGGTTCAAGCCAGACAAAACGCACGCCTCAGATTCGATCACGAGGTGATATTTTCGAGTATCTTGCATTTTTTGAAAAACCTACTTTTGCGAACTAGTCGTAGGTTTTTCACCCAATCAGAACCAAACCAGTGCAGAAAGATTCTCTAAAGAGTGAACATCAATAATTACCAAAAAAGTTTCGAAAGGGGCAGGGACACTTTTAGTAAAATGCCTATAACTCATGAACGGAATGAGATATCTAGAAATCTGCCACTGGGGGTTGATATCGCATTTTTCAGCGGCGTAAATGATTGTATCTTGTGCGTTTTTTTACACATAGGCGCAATATTTGTAACATGTAATAGAACTCCTTATTCTGGATAACTTCGTAACTGCCTCTATAACCGCTGCTGTCAATCAAATCGTTTGTTAACTGGAACAAAAAAAAACACTGCAGTACAATTCTTTGGACTTTCTAGGTCAATAATTCTCAAAAAAGAATGTTGAAATTTTACCCTTTTGGAGGCTATAATGGGGTTGTTTTGAAAAGGGGCCTGTCCAAATTTCCCCAAAATCCTATAAAGCCTAAAGGAAAACTCAAAGCTTCACAAAACCTGGTGAGCACATGCGACAGGTGACTCTAAACAAGCATGCAAAGTTTTAAGGAGATCGGACCACAGCTGGTGCTAACAGTTAAAAAGGACTCAAGACACTGTATTTCTATAGTAAAAGACCTAGATTTGCCTAGATTTAAATGCTTTTTTTCACTGATTTTGTTGGGTACAGCCTTGCTGAATAATATGTAATGTCTATTTCATTATATGCTTAAATGTCTTAAACGCATTAACCCCTGTAATCGCTGCTTGCTCTATTTGAAAAAGAGATTTACACATCATCTGAAAGCTAAATAAATAAGCTTTCGGTCGATGTATGGTTTGTTAGGATAGTTGGCCAATATTTGGCCAAGACACAACTTTTTGAAAATCTGGAATCTGAGGGTGCAAAAAAATCTAAATATTCAGAAAATCGCCTTTAAAGTTTTCCAAATTAAGTTCTTAGCAATGTATATTACTAATGAAAAATTAAGTGTTGATACATTTACGGTGGGAAATTTACAAAATATCTTCATGGAACATGATCTTTACTTAATATCCTAATGATTTTTGGCATAAAAGAAAAATAGATCATTCTGACCCATGCAATGTATTTTTTGGCTATTGCTATATACCCGTGCTACTGAAGACTGGTTTTGTGGTCCAGGGTCACATTTATTATGCTATATCTGTCTGTTTGTCTTTTCTCCTACCGTCTTTCTGCCTGTCTGTAAAGTCTAGGTTCAGTTCCTAAAGACTGGCCGTTCAACCCTCTTCATTTACTTGTATCCCAGTGTAAGTAGAATAAATGTCTGAAAGGATAAATGTATAGTGAGATCTTTTGACTGCCTTGAGACTTTCCATTTCCCAGAAGGCCAATGAGATAATCTACTGGGCTCTGTACAGTTTGTGATATCTCTTTTAGGCCAATATAATTGGCTCATTTACTTACTAGCAGGGGAAGCTCAGATGGCTTCACTCCAGTGTAACGAGTGAAATATACCTTGTGAAGGTTGTCTGTCTGCACACCAGGCTAAGTATACCAGAAGGCCAGGCCTGAAAGCTTACACTGTAACACCCACAGCTCTGTCATCATGAGAAAACATACATTGCCCTGTTTGGCTCGGCTGTTTTAGTGTTCACACAAACATCGTGAGACCCAAACAGCGCTCTCAAGGGCATCGGGGGATTCCTGCGCTCCTTAGCGGGAATGCAGGTCGTGTAACAGCTCATCAGGGCTGGCATGCAGTCAGAGAAAGAGAGTCTTAACAGAGCAAAACACACAGAGGGGAGAAATCAGCCAAGGTCAGACAGGGCCAAATGCCTGCTTCCTGAACACCTCCCACCCCACCACCCGACACCCTTCCTCCCTGCTTGCCTGCCTAACATTACGATCAGCTCGCTGATGGCTGACCTCATCAGATAGAGCAAGGGTTCGGCGGGGTCATGCGCACGGCTACAGACAGCCCAGCGTGAGCCCTTCGGCCCAGGGGTCCGAGGCCTCTCGACGCAGTCGGCAACAGCACAAACAGCTCAGTGTTACGAGGCTTCTCAAATCACTTCCAAGCACTTAATGTAGGGCACATTCACTGATGAATGCGGTGAGGTGGGATGAGTTCAGATGAGGCAGATTCTGCTTGTCTGATGTGATCGAATGCTCCGCTCCCAAGGGAAATCTCCCCACAGGATGATCAGCACCCCATGCAAACCACCTTTCTCAAAACAAATGGACTTGTTTGTAGATGGGGAGCAGGGCGTCTCTCTGGCCCAAACATCCTGGAGTACTTCGCCCTCTAATCCCAGACTGTTTGGATGTTTTTATGAGCTGTTTATACTTGTCGATTTATCACTGTGCTTGGTAGTTCGCTTAATTATTTATCATATACTTTCAGCTAGCAGTAGAATCACAGTGTCAGATTCTGGCCTGAGTTTAATTCAACCTAGGCTTGCTTTAAAAACCTTTTTTCATTTTTGAAAAACTCTAAATACATACTTATAATTCACTGCTGTTTCCAGCCGAATTGGCCACTAGTGACAGTAAAACACTAGCAACTTTTATTCCTCTTCACACAAATCATGACTACAAGGGTAGATTACTGATTAATAAAGATTATTGATTATGAATTAATATTTTGACATGGTTGCTCAATACTATGTTATGACCTCTAAACACTTTTACCATAGTGCATCATTTGTAAACTAATACAAGTGATTTTTGCATCATAACCAGCTCCACATTTATGGCTTTTCTGACATAGTAAACTTGCTCGATACCCCACCTGGTACTATATTGCACTTGCAATACAGAAAATCTTAAAGACTTGTGGAATAGTGAAGGATCGTTCTTGAATGATTCGTTCATTTTGAACGAATCTTTAATATGACTCGGGAAGAACGAGTCATCTCGGGAGTGATTCGTTCAGTCCCGCATGCACATTTGCGCAACATCCTATAGTTTCTGTACTGGAATTAGTTCACCTGTTTCGAGTCTTCGGGTTTTTCGAGTCGTTCGTTCATCACGTGACAGCCCCATAAGCTTAACAGCTTGACAGGCTGTCACGTGATGAACGAACGATTCGAATCCGAAGACTTGTCAGCTAGTCATAGACTAAAAACCTGTTTTCTTATAGCATTATAGTTTTGTCTTGTTTGTAGTGTGATCAACGTTTGTGTAAGCAGTAGATGTGTTAGGGAAGTAACACGTAACATTTTGATTATTGTTTGCTAAAATGAACGAAATGATTTTTAAAAAGATTCGTTCATTTTGCTGATTGAGACTCAAAGGTCCGAGTCGGTAAAATGATCCGAACTTCCCATCACTATTGTGGAAGCGAGCTAAAACGGCATGGTTACTTTAACAAAAGCATTTTATTAGGGCTGTCAAACGTTTTATCGTGATTAATCACATACAAAAACAGCTAAAAAAGAAAAAAAGGGTGAGTTTGCCTAATATATGTGTGTGTACTGTGTGTAATTATTAGGTATATATAAATACTGTATTTAAGAAATATTTACAAGTATATGTATTTATTACAATTTTTATATAATTTATATTATATATAAATACCAATATTTTGTACGTAACATATTTCTTTTAAATATATACATTCATTTGTGTGTATTTATATATACTACATAATTACACACAGTGCACACACATATATTAAGCGAACTCAAACTTTTATTTTGTATGCGATTAATCGCGATTAATCATTTGACAGCCCTAATTTTTATGTTTAACACTTGAAACATTTGGTGGTACGTCACTACTTGGACATTTAACTTCCAAGCTGCCGCAATGTACAACGACCAGCGTAATAAAATGTTGCCAAATTCACATGAATCTGTTTTAGATTAATCCACACACTGACCATTTTACTTTATAAGTGCACTGCAAAACATTTAAGAAGCTAAGTAATATCATTTTGCGGAAATGTTGCCACAGGTATGTTTTTCCAATGAGTCTGGGTTGGTTTTATTTCAGTGTTACTGCCAAGGATTTAAACACCTTTTTGTGAGAGAGATTCATAGTGTTGTTAATGAATTTTTGTCATGGCATGAACATGGATCACTTGACGCAAAGTCTATTTAGCCATCGATTTTTGAGATATTTTAGCAGGCTCTGTGAAGGCCGTTTCTGGCAAGCGCTCGCAGACTTAATCCCCCATTTTTTAAAGTCTCATTAATATAGTGCTGACAGCCCAGGGGAAGCCCGAAACGCTTTTTTGTGCGCATTATAAATGAGGATCTGAAAAGGAAGGTCTCCTTTTTTGAGTCGACACTGTTTTCTGCATTTAGCGTTTGCCATCTTTCCTATCCTTTGAAAACTAGAGCCCATCTGCTACCCAGTGCAGAAAGATCTCGGTCATTAGCTGTACTTAAGCTATTGGGGAGAGAGGGGAAAAAAAAGGTCCAGCAGGAAAATTTAACATCTCCCATATGCTTTCTAAAATCAGCCATTTGCGCTCTGAGCCAAATGGTGGGTTGCACTATTTGTTCATGTGCTTAGCCTCTGCTGCTGGAGTCATTTTTCCAATCTGTGTTGAGCGTCTCCTGCTGAACTTTCCTTCACACAATAACGTAGCAGCGCAGAGGCCGCAGAAGAGAGCTGGAAAGCCCCACCCAAACCTCTGAAGCTAATGACAGGGTAGAAAAAGCACTCTGTCAACCCCAAACTAGCATTATGCTAACAGCTGATGATATGAATGTTCATGTTTCCTGTTTATGACACAAAATTATAAAAAGCTGTAAAGTGTTTTGAACGGTATACTTATGGAATCATCACCACCTCAGAGTAAAAATGAGATTGGGTTTAAAATATTGTGAATGACATACTTGCAGTTTAGAGAATTAAACTAAAATGTATATTTTGAGATATAAGGTAGCAATACTGAGATGCAAAAGTTGCACATGCTTTTTTGTTATGGTTTGTTTCCCTTATTTCAATTCAAACACTGATTGAGAATTGGTACATAGCAGCTTGTTTAGTCTATAATACATGCTGCTTTCTGAGGCGCATTTATGTGGGGAGCACAGAGTTAAATAAGCCATTTATTTGCTCAATCAAGCAGGGAAATTGAAATGGTTGACGCGTTTTAACTGCGGGGCTGATTGCTGTATATTTTGATCTTCTTTTACAGTTTACTTTGTGAATTGCTCTCACCCTCCCTTCGCTCCTCGCTAATTGAAAGTGAGTGATTACCATGGACTGCTGGATGTGATGACATCCCCCTTTTCAGTGGCGGAAAGTAGCCTTCTGTTTTGCATATGTTAAATTGATAAATTATTCAAATCTCAATGGCGAGGAACCAATCAGGACGGAATACTGAAAGCTCTTATTTCATCAGCGCACAAAACAAAACAAGATTAAATCAGAAGTACTCTGAATTATGCCCAGAGGCCTCTGGGCTGAACATTTTATTTTCTGAGAACAAAGTACATTGAGAGAGTCGCATAACTCATATCTGATGCAGTTCCTGTGCTTGCAAATGTTGCCATTATTTACCTTAGTGTTCCAAATCCATATGACTTTAGTTGGTTAGTTTAAAAAAATTCCTGATAATTTACTCACCTCCATGTCATCCAAGATGTTCATGTCCTTCTTTCTTCGGTCAAAAAGGAATTACGGTTTTTGAGGAAAACATTCCAGGATTTTTCTCCAAATAGTAGACTTTAATGGGGATCAACGGGTTGAAGGTCAAAGTGCTCTAGACGATCCTAACTGAGGAAGAAGGGTCTTATCTAGCAAAACAATCAGTCATTTTCTATTTAAAAAAAAGAAATTTATATATTTTTTAACCACAAATGCTCATTCTGCACTAGCTCGACTTTACGCATTACGTAGTCACGTTGGAAAGCTCACGCGTAACGTAGGCAGTAGTACAGACCCAGTATTTGCAAAGCGAACGTGCAAAGAAAGTCAAACAAAAAAAGGTAAAACAACGATGTTGGAGGGAAAAAAACTTGAGTTTTTCGCCCTACGCTCTTAAAAATAAAGGTGCTTCACGATGCCACAGAAGAATCTTTTTTGTCTAAATGGTTCCATAAAGGACCTTTAACATCTGAAGAACCTTTCTGTTTCACAAAAGGTTCTTTGTGGCGAAAGAAGGTTCTTCAGACTATAAAAAGTAAAAAAAGAGATGATTCTTTAAAGAACCTTTGAGTGAATGGTTCTTCTGTGGCATCGCTGTAAAGCACCTTTATTTTTAAGAGTTTAACCTACCTTTTTGAATCAAAGTACACAGATGAAGAACTAACCACGCATGATGTTTCCAACGTGAATATGTAATGCAACTTGCAGAGCTTTTTTTTTAGAAAATGACAGATCGGTTTAACTAGATAAGACCCTTATTTCTCGGCCGGGATCATGTAGAGCCCTTTGAAGCTGCAGTAAAACTGCAGTTTGGACCTTCAAGCCATTGATCCCCATTGAAGTCCACTATATGAAGACAAATCCTGGAATGCTTTCCTCAAAAACCTTAATTTCTTCCAAAGACATACACATTTTAGATGACATGGGAGTGAGTAAATTATCAGGAAATTTTTATTCTGGAACTAATCCTTTAACAATAACAGCCCTATTTTGTGTCAGTACAGGTTTGGAAGTGAGGGTGAGTAAATGATGGCAGGATTTGTGTATTTTGAATGAACTCTCTTTTTAAATTTCCTTAAAAGCTAAGTCTAATTTCCTGTGTAAATCCTGTTTATTTCAGTGTACTTCTACTGCTTTAGTACAGGCTGGCTAAATCTTTCATTTTTTTTCTAAAAGTATTTAGTTGTGAAGAGATGGAAAAAATAGTCAGTGGTGCAGACTGGAGGTGGACTTGAATAATTCATCGGTCTGGCCGTGTTCCTGCTCTTCTCTGTGTGATAATGAAAGGGACCCTCTGGGACCCCGGTATCTGCCGGTCAGTGATTCACATAACACCCGGCAGACAGATAACCTGCACACAGAGGCAGGCCTTTGATTGTTTCTACAGTTTTATATTTTCTGCACTCTATTAAATATTTATCCCAGGCAGTTGCTCGAAAATTATCAGTTGCGGCCATTGCCGGCTCTCGCTCCTGCCCGTGGCATTCGGAAAAAGGTTACATTTGTAGCTTCATGCTCCGAGAGAGTGTTGTTTAGGTTTTTTCCTCGTTTCGCCGCAAGCCTGGGTTTGATGCTCGCGTTTTGATGTCGGCGTCGGGCTCTGACTGTTAGGTGTCTCGTGTCAGAGCGCTCAGTAATTCCTCCTCTCATGCCCTGTGGCACTTCAATCACCAACACGGTCAATCTGCACTCGAGAGATGAGTCTGCAACGGCTTCCAGATATGGAGTGCAGATTTCCCCCCTCCTCTTTTCCCTACATAAATACTGTGTTCCTTGTCTGCACTTGAGGTATGTGGGGTTGTTTTGGTCGTTTTCCATACTGACTTGTTTGGCAGTCTCGCCTTCTCCGTTAGTGGAGCTCAGCGGGCCTTTGCCCCCACCTCTCCGTCAATGCGAACGCCACACAGTCCTGCCTGTGGTAATTAAACCTCTTGGGCAGCAGGAGGTGAACTAAGGCTCAAATCCACACAGTGTGTCCGCCAATGACCCCCTGCAATCTTCGGTAATTCAACCACCCCCTCTGGCTGTGAGAGTCCTGTTTGGTTACACATCACCGGCTGGATAAACAAAACTGTATACGAAGATGAGAAAGGAGGAGTGCTGGAAACACGAGGGAGGCAGACTTATTAAAGGGCACCAGAATGTGGCTACAGCAAACATAATGTGAAATTCCTGTGCACATCAGTGAAACATCTGAAACTTGTGCATATCACTGTTTAATGTGGTTATCAGACAGTGAAAATAAATGCAGGAACTTTTAATTGAATGAAGCCAGTTGGTATGTTTGCCTTGTGGCTCGACTGCTTGCTCACTTCCTGTTAGTGAAAAGAGTCCCAGACCCGCTTTGAACAATACAATACTTCTCTGTTGTTGATTGAATTATATTTTTGAAAGAAATTGGTACTTTTCTTCAACAAAGACTGCATTAAAGTGATCAAAAGAGATCTATGTTACAAAAGATTTGTATTTAAACAAATGTAGTTCTTTCTATTCATCACTGCCACAAGAAATATTAAGCAAGCACAACTGTTTTCAACATTGATAATAATAAGAAATGATAATAATAAGGATCATGTGACACTAAAGACTAAAATGATGATGTCACAGGAATAAGCTACATTTATAAAAAGTATTAGAATAGAAAATAGTTATTTTTAGAGATGCCGCCTAGTAGTCGACTAACCGTTAGTCGACGAGGAGAGGTTTGGTTGACCAAAATTTTATTAGTCGCTTAGTCGCGGACGGACAGAACTGGTCTATGTGGTAATATAGTACATTGGGCAGGACATCCAAACACTCACCTATCATTCATCGATCTCAAATATGGCTTTTGAAATATGTAAGTACACTGTAAAAAAAAAAAAAAAAAAATTTGTTGAGTCAGCTTAAAATAATTTGTTACCCTGCTTCCTTAAAATTTTAAGTTCAGTCAACTAAAATAAGTTTATTCAACTTGAAATGTTAAATTGTACTAAGTAACAACTTAGATATTTGTGTTTGCTAAACTTAACAGATGGGTAAGTAACCCA
>JAHKKF010478188.1:0-47557 GCA_019740295.1 Labeo calbasu | reverse complement strand
GATTATACCAATGTTCCTAATGTCTGATGAAGGCTTTGAATGCGGCAGAGCGCTAAGATTTTATTCTGATAAATTCGAAGCTGTACATTTTCATGTGGAGGAAGTGTGGCGCCTTTTCAGTCACATGGGAATAAAAAAAATATGAGCTTAATACTGCAGCTATGATGAGAACAATAAAGAAAATTAGATTCATTCTCTCTTGTTTTTATTGCTCTCTATGCTACATATTTTACACTGCTATAACTATTCTGGTATTTTAATTTCTTATTACATTTGGGTATATATGACTATAGGCTTGTGTTTTATTTTAATTAAATAGGATTTTTATAATTATATTTTGATTGCAGTTAAAATATTTTGTTCACACATTGTTAAATATTCATTACGAAAACTAATTTGATAAAGCTTTAAAGCTTAAAGCATTAGGCACATATCTAATGTTCATTCTTTGCTTTTTATTACACTATTTGTGACCCTGAACCACAAAACCAGTTGTAAGTAGCATGGGCATATTTGTAGCAATAGCCAACTATACACTGTATGGGTTAAAATGATTTTTCTTTTATGCCGAAAATAATTAGGATATAAAGTAAAGATCATGTTCCATGAAGATATCTTGTAAATTTCCTACCGTAAATGTACCGAAACTTCATATTTAATTATTTTAATATGCGTTGCTAAGAACTTCTTTTGGACTTTAAAAGGTGATTTTCTCAATGTTTTGATTTTTGCACCATCGGACTCCAGGTTTTCAAATAGATGCATCTCATTCAAACACTGTCCTATCCTAACAAACCATACATCAATGAAAAGCTTATGATGTATAAATCTCAATTTTAAAAAAAATTGACCCTTATGACTGGTTTTGTGGTCCAGTGATAAAGGGGATTTTATTCTGAACAAAATCCTTTAAAACAACATCATGCTTTAATAGCGATTTCCTAAGTAGATTCGCAATCTAGCAAAGGTACAAGTGCATATGACCGGCAATGTAATATGTAATATTTACAACAGTAAGGGTCACTGATGAAATAACACCATTAAAATAACCCAAATCCATCCTGAAACCCTCAATCACAACAACTGTTTGTACAAAAACAGCTTCCACCAACTACTTTATGCACAGCCAGCTAATAACAGACACGACCGGCAGCAACAGGCTGAAACCAGCTGAAACGAGTTTAGACTTCATGGATCCCTCTCTCTCTCTAATGTCTAAAAACACTTGTAGGTTTCTGGTAAAGCAATTAAACAGCAGATCACGCTGTCAATTTTATTTTTTGTAAATTAGCTGATGTTTAGCTTCCCCATTTAAACTTTTCAAAGCCTTACAAAAACTGTCATTCAGGTGCGTGAAATGGAAAACATTTCAGGCAATGGAGCTTAAACTCCTCTAGAAGGACAGCAACCAAACGCGGCACTCAGCAGTAAAGCGTGCACACACTGCAGCTACGACTCACAGACTTGCAGCGAGATTGCTTTAAGAGCCCCTCCTCCGCTCTGCCATTTTACACTCGCAGCTCTGCACTGCAGTAACACAAAATGGCCACCAGCTCAGTATCTGGCAAGCTAAACAACTACAGTTGCACTATCCATGTGACGTAAACCGAAATAGGCGATAAAATTTAAATGAGCGTTTGACTCTCTCTGGTTTCTAACACTGAAGTTGCTTTTAGCAGCATGATTTTTTTTCCCCCCAATCCGGATTCCAGTCCATCCTCATGAAGGTTGCGAAATTTCATCAGGGCATCTTCTATTAACCAAGGCTTTAGATCCCACACAACCTGATGTGATAACACAGAGGTGGCCTTGACTTCTGATGTCTTCTGGGCAGTGTAAGGATTTTTCAATTGACACGTCAGGTGGATGTTGCACCTCTGAGCTATAATCTCAGTCTTCTGGTTTTGCTTCATTCTGGTGCACCGAAGTTCTTCGCTTTTATAGGATGTCTTCAACCCACGTGTTCCTTGTCTTCGACACCTTGCGCTTGACAAGTCAGTTATAAAACAGCAACACCATCTTTACACATGGCTAATCTATTTATTTTAGCTAACTACATACACAAATTACACATCAGAAATGTTAGATTATAAAAACAGTGATACTGTTAAGAGAAAAGGCCTAGGTATGTTAGCTCTACCACAAGGGTGCTCAATCCTACTAAAGATTTACCTCTGTGCAGATTTGGTTTTGAAGATTCTGATTGGTTCCAAAAAAGGACCTGAACCAGCTAATCATGCTCCTCGGGATCACCTGTAAATTACCACAGGTGAGTTAAAAGTGAGGGTTGGACCTAAATTCAGATGAAAGGAAAATCTCAGGACTGAGTACCCCTGAACCACATTATATCTGCCCAAATAAACTGGTAAACAACCAACATGCACTTTTAGGAAATATGTTAGAGCACGCCAAAACATGCTAGCACTTTTCCGCTAGTGAAAATAAAAATCGCAAACACGCTTCTCACTGCGATAAATCACATGTAGATACGTTTAGTGCAATGTAGTAAAACAAACCACACATTCACAGAAAGAAACTAATAAAAAGAAACAAGAGGACAGGAAGACAGAGAGCTGGGAGCTTACACTGCTATCCTCAAATGCAGGCCACCTTCTGCTTGGAGGAGAAATCTGCAAGCGTGACTAGCCTCCGTGCGATCAAAAGCCTAGCAGTAAAACTGAGCAGAGGTGGGGGAGGTGCAGAGCTAGGGCTGTACCATGGATTTTACAGGGGTGCTACTTTTATTTATGCTAATAAATATTAAATGCACTATTATACAGTGACACTGACTAATGAGTTGTACTATGTTATATACACACGCGCACACACACGCACGCACACACACACACACACACAGACACACGATTTTAAAGGAGTGAAGCATGATTGTTCTCTTAGCAATTCCCCTTTTTTATTCAGGACTTACTTTTAGATTTTCTTACTACAGTAGACATTTTAAAACAGAGTTGAGACTGAAAACTGTTCAGACATACATTTGGTCTCAACATAAACTAGCTGAAATTAGTTCTAGAGCACAGTCACACTGCAGTGTAGCTCCACCCTCTTGCTGCACAGTAACACAGCAGACAATGGAAAATTACTGGAGAGTACGGGTCATACCATTGTACGGACTGAGAGGGGGAGACACTGCTAACTTGGATGTTACAACTGTCCGATTTCCAAACAGACATTAACTACAGGTCATTTCCATCTGAGGTCCAACTAATGAAAGGGTTTTTATGTCTGCCAAACAGCAGTGAGGTGTTCCAAACAGAGCCAACTCGTAGCGCAAATATACAGTGAATTTTTTAAAAATATAAAATACGAATAATTTGGGAAATGAACCTGTAATGTAGCGGTTCTCAAGCGTAGCCCGTGATTAGTCGTGACTCAAGCACATCTAGGCACCTTACCTCAAGGAGCACACAAAGAGTACATGGAGGGGGAGGGGAGCATTAGTTGGACTCAACCATGTTTGTGTTTGTCTTTTTATAAAACATTTTATCTTCTACGCTAGAAAAACTATTATTTTATTTACTAAACCCTAACTATTATACCTTTCAGAAAAGACATGAAACAAAAATGTCCTCAGTGACCAGAACAGTCTGCATGATTGAACAAGCCAAGACAAACTTTTGTCTTGGCACAAACTGCAGGCTTTTCATTAAATTACGCATTGCAAAAAAGGCACAAAAATTATGTATATAATAAAAAAAGCTGTCAAATTTTAGTGGGGATAAAAATCATGAAAGTGAGAGAGCACACTCTACCCTCCCCCACTGCTGCATAACATGCAGTCAAATCTGTAGAAAGTAATAAGCAAGGAATGTACCACTTCTAAAAAGAGGGGTGTGAAAATTCATGGTTCTTTTGTATACAAGGGAGAACATGTTACAACCGCCTAAATTTACATACAATCATAAATTAATAAGTGTACTGCTGCATTCACAGATCATAGCTTTCATCTGAATGGAAATTTGAAAATTTCTGTGTAGCACCAACTGTCAGAATTGGTTACCGCAATTCAGGTTAGGAGCAAGTTCTGAGCCATTTCAACAGTACAAATTCATAAATGGCACTACATTTCTGTCTAAATGCTAATTCATATCTGTTTTGTTCTTCATACAAGATCAGGACACAGTGTATCCAACGGTTTGGTGTTTTTTGAGTGAGCCCCACATGCTTATTTTACCCTGCATAAGTAGCCACAGATTTTTCTGCACCGCTAATCAGAGGCAGCGACACGCTGCTGAATCTACAGCACAACAGCAGGGAAAATTATAGTTGAGCTGAGTTTTGAGCTCACAATCTGAAGTGAATGTGATGAGAAAGACCAAGAATTGCAAAATACAAATATTCTAAAGAGATCTTTCTACTGCACCTACTATGTGCCAGTTCTTTGAGATGAATCAAACATTTGCGTTTCAAACTCGAGTTATCGGGTTGAATCAGTCTAATGACTCACTCGATGAATTAACATCTGACTTGCTTACTGACTGACTGTCATCTTAGTCATGTCCAACTCAGAATTAACAAGGAATTGACTAAGACTTCACATGACATACAATAGCAGGTTCTGTGTTGGCACTCAGTACTAGTAAGTGTTAATGGAAGAGATGACGGCTCACTCACTCACTGACTAGTATTGTACATTAGCCAGGTGATTACGGTTTACAGTTTTTAAAAGTTAAAACGCAAACATAAAAATCTCTGCCTCTGAAAAGTGGCCAGCGGAATTTTTTTTAAAGGATATTCATTATTGTTGCTGCTGGGATCATTTTTGTCCACAAGAAACCACAGTGCATGTGCTACAAAGTAGCCATGAATAATTCGAACACTGCTGATCTAGCAACACTAAAACATAAAAAAGGAAACTACAGCAGTGCACACTCTAATCTCTCTACTTTAACTAAAATCAGCCATTTAGGTCAGGTATGCTGTTACCAATCCAAAATGTATTTTCTTATGAGTCACTTGGAAATAACACAACAAAGATAATATACTGAAGCGATAAGCTACCTAAAAAAAGAATGTATATCATCAGGGTGTAAAATAAAAATCTCTCTTTTTAGAACATCTAAAGTTGTTGCTGAAGTTTGAGGAAAAAAAAGAATGCCAGAACTACCGTGTGTTTTTAAGGTATGGGATAATATTGGTGTATATATATTATCGATATATTATTTGTATATTTTATTTGATCAAATTTGGTATTGTGGGAATGCTGATGTTCTTGGTGGCTCCTTATGAGTTGCTCATAAGAAAAACCTCTAAATGAATAAATACAAATATAAATGTAAATGTGCTATTTGCAAATGCGCATTAAAAACATATACATATAACAGAAATTCTTACTATTCAAAATAGATTCCTACAACCGTATAACAATGACAGCTGAGACACCGCTGACACTGAAATTATTTGCTACCAACATGAAAAACAAGATTTGCCAAGATCCTCCTCCAATCCTGTCTGAAAAGACAGACACCTAAGCAAAAACGCTGATACCCAATGGAACATACCATTTTTTAAATTACAAGGCAGCACGAACATTAGGAGGAGCTACTCAATGCCAAAAATAAAAAACAAAGTAGTATTAGAGAGGGTTTGTACACATGAAATGTGTTCAAACATAACGTGAATTTTTCTTAGAAACTAAAAATTCAATAACTTCCTTAGGAAAAAAACAGCTTTCCTCTTGTAATCAGCCAGCTGATCACAGACGCGACCTGCAGAAACTGGCTGAAACCAGTTCCGACTGGCTTAGCTCTGGGTTGTGTCATAAATCTCTCTCGTGTGTCTGTCTAAACTGGGCTTCTAAACTGGGTAACATACGCAAACTGACTAGAGGATCAAGCTACCAGATTTACTTTTATAATAAACTAATATAGAATTTTCTTCTTGTATAATGAATGACTACATTCAGAAATTAACAGAATTATCATAAAAGTGCATGAAATGAAACAAAACGAAACAAAACATTATGGATTAAAGCTTAAACTCCTTCTAGAATGACCGGAACCAAACATGGCACAACAAACGTGCACACTGCAGCCAGCACTCTCAGAGCCAGCGAGATCTCTTTAAGAGCCCTTCCCCCTCTCTGCCATTTTAGACTCGCAGTTCTGTACTGCAATAACACAACATGGCCACCAGCTCAGTTGCAGTCAAGCTAAACAACTGAAGTTGCACAAATCACAGGAGGACATGACTGAAATAAAATAAAGCGGCTTAGTTTCAGGACTGTGTTTCTTCACATCAGACTTGTCTGGTTCCTCACATAAAGATACGTCCAGGACTTCGTCCACACATGAGCGGAATTTCTTGCTTTTAAAATGTAATTGAAATTAACCATACTGAATTATCAAGGTTGTATCAAGAGGATGTTTTGGAACACAGTCATTCAAATCTTGTCATCACACCAAGTGACGCCACATGACAGAGGTGGTCTTTTGTCTTCTGGATAACAAAAATGGTTTCCATTGATGCGTGATGTGTTGTGGGCTGAGTTATCAGATTATACTTCAGTCTTCTGGCTTTGCTTCATCCGTTTGCATTGGAGCACTTTTAAAGGGTTGTCTCTTCAATCCACACAGGCATTTCTCACCTTCAACACTTTGTGCTCAGAGAGTGACAGTTATGGAGTAGCAGCAATGTTTGTAGACATTAGCAGCTTTGTTGGTCATGCAGCATCAAAAATACTGTTAACCGAAAAAGCCAAAAGCATGTCCTAACGTGTCGTCTACACTGCCTACAAGTGGCACGTCACATCAAAACGTAACCCCATTTTTACGTAAGCCGAGCTACACAGCTACTCCAGTCACTTGTTCCCTTGTCCATCTTAAAAATAATTTATTAATATGAATTGTATTTTAATATTTAAAGAACTTCTGAACCTTGCTGAAGCCTATGGGTGAGACTTCCGGTTCATTAGCCGCTGTAGGGAAATAACGAGAAGAACAACAACATGCAGTCAACGGTAAAACTGTATGCGCTACAAACGCATGTGCTCATAGTTAAGATAATATAATAAAATAACATGCTAAGACACACCAATTTGCAATATCAAGCAGCAAAACAAGCTGTTACGTACAGCTAAAAATAGCTAGACGTGGATGAGAACGGAAGCCAGTAGGGTTGTGCCGATAGACGGTAGTATCGTGTATTGACGATAGTCAGATTTCGCCTGTTGCGGATACCTCTGATGATAGCAAGACAATTATTATTAACCGTTAAAAAAAAAATAAATAAAAAAAAAATAATAGACTAAGCACCTAACTTTAGCAATGCAGTGTAAAACGCCGCTTCTGGGGCGCTTCAAAAACTTGCCACAAGGTGGCTGGTATAAACACAAAGGCAAAAATCACAGTGAGCAGGAGGGGGTGTTTCGGGTGGGAAGCATACAATCTATAATCGTGTGCAGTTGCTGACACTCTCGAAAGCATGCAATCGCTTTCTTATGCGCGCTGTTTTCCCGGTTTTACTTCCCTTTCAAAAGGGAAGGAGCAAGGAAGCGAGAGGATGGCAAAGGGGGGCACAGTAACACCTTAAGCCGGTGTTGGTTCATTTGCTGGCAATGAAACCAAGCAATTAAATAATTAAATAAATTAGCACAATAATATTGTGTATCGGCGATCTCACAGGCTGCCGATAGGACGATATGAAAATTGAGCATATCGCCCAACAATAGAAGCCAGACCCATAAAATTTACAAATGGCCACACCCACTCTTACGAGAAGAAAAAGGGGAATACTAAAAGAATACTAACAATATATATTTATTTTTCCCCATCATTTAAAATAAATCACTAGGTGCTTTTCCATTACAGATTTGCGCAAAACTTTTGCAATGTTTTATAAATGTCAATTTAAAAAAAACTGTTGCGAAATGACGGCGTTCCATTAACTGATGTTATGCAACTTATTTTTTCATGCCGACGGATGTTGATAGGTTTACATATGTTGAAGCCACCACACTAGCCATTAATTTTAAATTGTAGGAGACGTAAGCATTTATCTTTACAGAAGCAGTGCAGAGAGGTGCTTCTGAAACTAAATGAGTGTCATCAGCTCCGCAGACTTGTGCATTGTAAATAATAAATAAGTGTTTTTTTAAGGTCAAAGTACATTAAAGAATGATCATGTGACTTCCGTATGCAAGGTGACCTGTAAATGCGAAAAGCCGTTTCCATTCCTTTTTCGAATTGCCTGAAAAACCACCTCATGCAAGCGTAAAAACAATATTTTTGCGATATATGGGAGTTTTTGCCAAATTGACGTGTTAGTCGAATTTTCAATTTGCTCAATTTAAAGGGTAATGGAAATGCAGCTAATGATTATCATTGTTTTATTTTATTGTTACTTTACTAAAACTAGTTTTAAGTTCACAGCTAATTGATCCATAGTTAGCAAACATTTTAAAGTGAAGTGCAGCTGTACCGCTTTCAGTATAGACAAGCCATAACACATGGGCCCTCAATGCCACACACTCCTTTGTGTAGACTAGAGTTTATTTCGGCCTCTAAACAAGCACACTAGGCAGCTAATCAAGGTCCTCAGGATCTTGTAAATTGCCAGCAGGTGTGCTAACAGGGGTTGGGCCCAACCGCTGCTGAAAGGAAAATCTCCAAAAGCAAGATTAAGTACACCTGAAACACATCTGCCAAAATCAACTGCTTTCAGTTCATGCTATCAAAATCGCAACATAGCAAAACATGCATCATTGGTGAACACTTTAAAAATCGCAAAACTTTCAAAAGTAAATCGCAAGCACACCACTCATCGTGTTAATTTACATTTAGTTCATTTCATATATTTTGTATCGTTAAATGAAATACTTTCACAGAAAGACACTAATGAAAAGACAAAGAAATAAACATGGACAGGAAGACAGAGAGCTGAGAGCTTACACTGCTATCCTCAAATGCAGGCCACCTTCTGCTTGGAGGAGAAATCTGCAAGCGTGACTAGCCTCCGTGCGATCAGGAGCCTAGCAGTGAAACTAAGCAGAGGTGGGGGAGGGGCAGAGCTAGGGCTGTACCATGGGTTTTACAGGGGTTCCACTATTTAATTCTACTAATTTCTACCAATTAATACACCAACGTACTTCGCACTTTACAATGGCACTATGTGCATAGTGCATAACTGCAAAAGATTTAATTTTTTTGTAACACTTTTTTTATCTATTATTTCATTCAGGTTTCACTTTTTCCCTTCACTAAATTAACTCTACAGTGGACATGCTGTGGAACAGAATTGAAAAAGAGAACTGTTCCAATATAAATCAGGTCTTAAAATACCAAATCAGCTGAAATTAGTTCTAGAGCACAGTCACACTCCAGTGTAGCTCCACCCTCTTGCTGCCAAGTAACTCAGCAGTGCAGACAACGGAAAATTACTGGGAGAGTTTGGATCATACCATTATATGGGGGGGAGACACTCTAACTTGGACGTTACAACTGCCTGAGTTCCAATCAGGCGTCAACTACTTGTCATTTCCATCTAGGGTCTACTTACTCAGAGGTCTGACATATTCACCAAGTAGCATAGAAATTATCAGCAACTCCTCTAACCAGCGCCCCTCAATTGTAACGAACATGCGCCCGTGATTTGTTGATCGAAAAACACATTAATTGTGAAAATGAATCAGTAACGTAGCGGTTCTCAAGCGTAGCTTGTGATTAGTCGTGAGAGAACGTAAGCACGTCTTCCTTGAGGAGCACACAAAGAGTACATGGAAGGGGGAGGGGAGCACAGCTTGGACTCTACCATGTTTACCAAGACGTCTTTAAAACATGTTGCTCTGTACACCAATAAACAATATCCTCGGGAACCCTACTGTATCCTGCAAAACCAGATTGAGACAATAAACCTCAACCTCTGGTCCCTCAGTGACCAGAATAGCTTGCGGGACCTTTACACAACTGAACAAACTCTTGCGTTTCCAAGTCTAAAAACACTAATTAAGTAAAAGATGAAAAAGAGAAATAAGTACTTAAACTGTGGGGGTAAAACTCATGGAAGTGAGAAGACTCACCCCTCCCCCACTGCTGCAGAATGAGCACAGTCAAAACATTAGGAAGAGCAGGCACGGATCGTACTATTATTCAAAAAGGGGTGTGGTGACACAAAACTTCCTTTTAATGGAAGAAAGAACATGACAGCTATTTAAAATCTCCGCAATTAGCGACCAGGGCGTTGGAATGCTACAAAAAGATAAATAAATAAAATAATCACACTGTGAATACAAACACATTGTCTTAAGTCCGATGGAAGGACAGCCTATGCAAAATTGCCAAAGAGGATACATGAAATTTTGAATCAAGCTCTTCCATATTAGCAATGCAATTCCTCATGCACCATTCAGGGTGCAATGCATTTTGGCTGCTTCTCGGGATGAATGCACACATGCATGTTTTACCCTGCACAAACAGGTAACCACAGTGTTTCCCAAACTGCTAATCAGCAACACCGATGCTAAACCTACAACGCTACAGCGAAGAATTTATTTATTTTTTGCCTAGCTATGAGCTTGCAGTCTAAATTGAATGAGATGATAGAGGAAAGAAATATGCATAGACACTCCTCATTTTACATAGAACTGACCAAACATTGCTGACTGAATAAATGTTAAAAAGGTGCTATCCTATCATTTCTATATTTAATGTTAACAAACAGCAGCTATTACTTCAGTCAGTTGTTAGGAACGCCTTTGTCGCTTGAATAAAACATGGACTTATTATACTGCAGTTATGATGAGGAACAATTAATAAAAGGTTGTATATCATCAGGGTGTAAAATTAAATTGCATACACTTTAGAAGATTAAAGCTGCTGCTAAATTAAGAAACAACTGTGATGTTTTTCAGGTTATGGAGAATAATAGTACAATATTTATGCTCTCTATTCCCCAAGCACTAGTTTGAGCTTCATACATTTAATATTGCCGTAACCTTACACTATTGTCTTTTTTTTTTTTTTAATTTAGCTGCTCTCAGTAAAAATACTTGTTAAATTAATAAATATAAATGTAATGTCAATGCTTTAATGTTTGCTATTGCATTATAAATATAACTGGCATTTTGTTCACAAGATTCTTAAAAGCTTAAAAATTACTATATAGATTTCTAACACAGCATATAATAAAAAATTCCCTAGAGACATAGCTGTAAAAAAAAAAAAAAAAAAAAAAAAAAACAACTGCTGCTAACATGACCAAACCCCCACCCTAGTCCTGACTGAGACTGAAGAAACATGAGTGGAAGTGGAATATACCATTTTCTAAATTTTAGGGGAGCAGAAGCATTTAGAGCTAATCCATGACAATAATAAAATCCAAGATATATTTAAACAGAGAGAGGTGTTGGTTAAATACTTTACAATCTAAACAAAATAATCTGATGCAAGAACAATGTGCAAGAAAACAGCATTTTTCAATGCTACTGTATGCTCAGCCAGCTACTCACAGGCATGACTGGCAGAAACTGGCTGAAACCAGTTTAGACTAGTTCAGTCATTAGCTGTCATAGAGCTCTCGTGTATCGGGCAGAATTTGAAAACTTCTGGTAAAAGATCCATAAACTAACTGATCTACTACATTCAAATTTAATTATAAAATGTTACACTTTTAGAACGATCAAATGTTCTCATTTTCTGAGCAATAAAACGTTATTACTTTGAAAACCTACAAAACTGTGAAACAGATGCATGAAATGGAATACATTTCATGAACTAGAGCTTAAAATGCCTATGGAATGACTAGAACCAAACACGGCACAACAGCACTGAAGCATGCACACTGCAGCTACCACTGAGACCAGACTCTTTAGTCTCTTTAAGAGCCCCTCCCCCATTCTGCCATTTCATACGCTGCACTGCAATAACACAAAATGGCCACCAGCTCAGCTGCTAACAAAGCCAACACTAGCAACTGTGGTATTTCTGTGAATTAACTGTGAAGAAACAAAACATACAAAGTGTCTTTATCTCAAAGATTGTCTAGTTTAGACTACAGACTGAATTAATCTAGCACTAGCATTTCTTTATCTTCAGCTCAAGGTCATCTGTGGCCTTACTGTTTCTTTTTGAAATTCGTATTTTGTAATATTGTTCCACCATTAAGGATCTCACAACTTCAAGAGAGGGAGCAGTGTTTTTTAGCTAGTTCATCCCACAACCCTCATCCTCTAAAGAACTACTGACTGTTGTTGCTGAAAGCTTGCTCACTAATTAAGAATGAAAACAGCTTGACAGATCAACTGCCTCTCATTTTTCATCACACATCACAAAGCAATTCTCATAGCAATTTAACGTGAAGCTCACCTTAATAAAGACAAAAGTACACAGTAAAAATAATCATAAAATGTGTCACATTTTCAGTGTTGCCACAAGGGGCACTGAAGCAGACATTAGGGTAAACTAGGGCTGCAACTAACAGTTATTTTGATAGTCAGGCAATCTAATGACTATTAAACGATTAATCAACTAATCGTCGATTATTTAACTGATTAAACAGTAAAATTTGATAGATTATTTAGCTTTTGCAATTCGTTAAAATATTTTATACATATTCATATAGAGCGACTTTAAACCAGAAAATGAAGTTTTAATTCTAATTGTTTGTTGTATTTATTTCGTCACTGAGAGGAAAGCGTGCAGTACATATTAAGGGTGCGACGATAAATCGATTCGATTTAATTTTCCGAATGCATTGCGATTCTCTCTGAAATCGATTCGGAGCATAGTTTTAAACAGCAGATGGTGCTCTAGGCTAGTTTTTAACCTGCACGCTTAAATGCAGGGCTGTTCGATTCCGAAAATTTTGGAATCGAGTCCAATTCTGATTCCTGGTTCTGAAATCAACGAGATTTGATTCCAAGAATCGATTCCTCACTGTTGTTTTCAATTTTTAAAGTGGAGGAACCTAATTTCGCCATGACTGTAGGATATAAAGGTCTTATCTAGCCTTATCATATGATACATTTCTGTATTTAAATTGTAATTTTGTCTGCACTGCACATGAAATTAGTCATAGCCCACAGCGCAGTGTGGACATACGTTTATTGCATGAATGGAACAAGGCACATTTTAGCTGAATGATGTGTACTTCAACAGTATGCTTTGCGTAAAATAAACAAACTGTACACCGAAACAAAATAACCAGAACAACAACACTGATATAAGAGCTCATGGTTTATCTGTCAAATCAGATGTGCTCTTGGCGTTTTCTTTCAGCAATATCATTGGCTGATAGAAAGGTTAAAAAAAATAGCATTTTATTTAAGTTGGAAATAGTTTAAGACCCTCGATCACGTCATGATCTATTCTGTCGTGCAGTGCTCAAAACTGTGGACAATATAAGGCTGTTTTACCGTAAAATAACGTAAAAATTTTGAACTGGTTCATTAAAATGATCTATCCGAAAAAACCTTCTCGGGAAAACGAATCAGACTTCTAATAACTATTAGCGAGCAAGGCTGCATCCTCAAACTCAAACGAGCTCAGTACCGATTCTTTTCATTCAGTTTATTTTCGTGAATCGATGTTTAGCAGTAGCCGAGATATGCAGCCTTCGTATGATGCTGCCTTTCGTTTGAGAGGCGCCCATACATAAGCTTTATTGAACTGAAAACGGCTATGAATGAGTCGTCGATTCTCCTTGATGGGATCGATTCCAACCTTTGAAATCGACTCTGGATTCCCAACGCCTTCTTTTTGGAATCGACTCCCAGCCCTACTTAAATGCTCACGAAGAGGAGCCATATGCAAAGTCCCTTTCAAGGAAAGTCTGTTCACTCGGCGGCCATATTTCCAACACCTTCAGGCATCAAGAACGAGTCCCATCTAAATGAATGGGGGAATTCTGAAATTCTTAATTGCTGAACTCGCAATTAAATTACATATTTCAAATCGGCAACAAAATCTGAAATGACCTGCCCCATGAATGTTTTTTATGCTCAAATAGCATTCAAAAAGCATATAATTCAAGCTGGACCAGCCAACGCACATGCACAGCCACAACGCGCTTATGAATGCGCATGCGCATTGGCTGTTCCAGCCTCTACTAACGGCCACTGTAGTGATGCTTTACCAATCGGCTCTTTCATTTAGAAGACGGGACTATTTCGCCATATTGTGTACATAATAGTGGTGTGACGATAAATTGATTCGATTCGATTTTCTGAATACATCGCAACTCTCTGGAATCGATACTGAGCTTAGTTTTAAACAGCAGATGGCAGTTTTTAACTGCACTCAAATGCTCATGAAGAAGAACGCTTGTGCGTTCGGCTGAGTAATGCAAGTAGTTAAATGTACTTGCACCTCTGCGTTTATGTTGCAAGATTAAATATAAACACAGCCCACTGTGAACTCTTGTAGTTCGCCTCAACCTTTTCGAACTTTATCAATGATTATTTTAGGTTCAAGGGGTGTGTGTGCAAGGAACTGGATGCAAGCAGACTACAGCTGTTGTAGACAGACTTTAGCTGGTGCGGCATTACAGAACTGCGATGTACTCATGTAAATCGCAGAAACAATACACAAGTAATCGTCACACACGATTAATCGTCACAACCCTAGTACCCCTATTACATTAGTGTCAGGATGTTTACTAACAATAAAGTGCCGCTTGCTTATATCAAACAGATCACACCCAACCAAACCAATAAAAAAAAATTAAAAAAACCTTCTTCAACGTGAGTATCTGGGCCTTGACATGAGTACTTTCGCATGACAGCATTTTTTGTTTGTAGTTTTGTCAAACGTTCCCGCACTCTAATAGTTCGGCTTTGTTGTAACTTCTCATGAGTGTCTCTCCTTTTATTGAATTGCAGCCAGGCTCTTTAGCACTACAGCACCACACTGGTCAAAACACGTAACTGCAGGCCCTTATATTAAGTCCCATGAAATCAAACTATTCAACAACAAAAATATATGTGAACAAATTTTTTGTCAGTGTTGTTGACAATGCCGACTAATCGTTTCAGCCCTGGTGTAAACATCTTCTAGCCATTTTTTGTCTATGAGGTTAATTACTGTCATGATAAGTGTAAAACAACCTTGCTTAACAAGTAAGTTAAAGCTGACCTGTTAATAGCTAACTGAATATATATCTGAAAACAGATCCAGTCAATGGCACAGTCATTTGAAGGTAGCTAACTCTTGCTGCCTTTATTACTGAGCTCTGATAACATCACAACAACGCAAGAATCGCAAGCATTCACATCTAAATTCACGTGTACAGTTTGTTTTTGGCCTAAAGGGGTTATCTTTAACCCACATAGGCAGTCTTCAAAATCGACACCTTGTGTTTGATGAGTGACAGCTGAGTAATCTGTAGACATTAACTGAGTACTGCAGCTTTGAAAGATTCATTCAAGTCAAACAGGATCAGATTATTGAAGTGGTGATATTGTTTACTGGAAACCCCAAAGGTTGTTGCTCTTCCACAAGCAAGCCAACTTGCTATGGAACTAAATCGGCACAGAGTCTGCAAAAGATGTTAGTGATAGCCTCGCTGCAGGACTATACCTAAAAACCTCTGACACTGACCTAATTTCATTAGGAGATAAAATTTGATCGGCTGTTGGCGAATATGACAAACTAGCAATAGAAGACTGCTGATTTTGGCCTAGGATTTGCACAATTCTAAGACAGCCAAAGTCGTACAGTGTGCACCCGGCTTAGCACTATTTACAATTGCGAAGTGTTTATAAATCTGACTCCTGGTACCAGTTTTTCCATTTATGAGCACGAGTGCTACACATAATGCGTGTTTAGCGCTACATTGCTCTTTAACCAAACTTTAACAAATTAAAACATTAGAATGAAATTGTTTACTTACCTGCAACACAGTTGAACCTGTGAATCAATGGTAAAATGCACCAAACAAACAAATAATCCCACATTCGTGTAATTAAACAAAATATTACCAAAATAATCTCAGCCACCTATTCCCAAGGTTTGGACCCTTTGGAAAGGCATGCAAAGACATAGTTTTTCAAAAACCAGGAACAAATTGTTTGAGGACCTTACCCGACATCTTCGCAAAATACAGTAACAATAGTAACCCTTCCAGTGATTAAGTACCTCACTCTCTCTTTATTAATAAACCAAGGCAGCTATGTCGGTCGCAAGGGTGGAGACATTCAAATGAACCACAATGTGGCCTTTTTTAAACCAAGTCAAGGAATGGCATGAGATGGCAAGGAGTAATCGAGTTCTGTAATTTCACTTTTTATAGAAAAATTACTCCTTATGTCAAAAAACTTGTTACCTCAAGACAGCCCTTTATAGAACATAAGTGACGTAAATGTTTCTTGAAGCAAGTTCTCCAAGATCAGGACTGAGCACACCCAAAACACAATAGATCTGCCAAAAAACTGTTTAAAAACCAATCAATCTTACACCTAGGTGTAACAACATGTTTTCAAAATGCTAGCACTTTCCCGCCACTATCAGATCGCACTCAAGCCACTCACAGAAAATTACAATGGAAACCAACCACACATCCACTCAAAGATTCTAATGATAACACAAACACAAAATATTACAAAAAGAGAACTGGAACCTTACACTGCTATCATCAAATGCAGGCCACCTTCTGCTTGGAAGCCTTCTCTAGCCTTAAATCAAAAGTCTAGTACTAAACTGAGCAGGCTGGGGGATGGGTGAGGGATTGGCCTGGATAGGATTGTACCATTAATTTTGAAGGGGTATTACTATTAATACTTATATCAGCAAAGACGCTCATCTAAATAAAAAACTGTTCTGTCTATATAATTACTGTGCATTATAATTACAATATTGTTTTTTTAATTATTTGAATTAGTTTGATTAAAAATGTCTTTGAATCACATAGCATAAATGTGGACATGCTTTAAAAAAGCGTTGAAATAGAAACCTGTTTGAAAATAATGTAGTTGGACTACACAAAATATCAAACTAGCTGAAATTAGTTCTAGAGCACAGTCACACTGCAGTGTAGCTCCACCCTCTTGCTACTAAATAACTCAGCAGAGCAGACAACGGAAAATTACTGGGAGAGTCTGGCCGATACCATTGTATGGCCCGAGAGGGGGAGACAATCTAACTTGTATCGGCAGAGGAAGCCAGGCGCAGGAAACAGCATTAAACAGCAGTCTGCAGTTTTCATTGATTAGGAAGGGTAAAAAAAACAATATCTACTCCCTTACCTTCTCCTGTAGTTCCAGCAGAACGGACAACTAATAGCCAAAAAATGATATGACTAAGAAGAGAGTTTGTATGCAATATCTTTGTCTGTTTAGTGCTAATGTAATGCGTAACTTAAAGTTGTTTAAAAACACAAGAAGTGAAAAAGCTATTGTTGAGGAAAGTGCTCCTGTTCTTATAAGGTACAGTCAAGTGCTCGTTGTTTTAAAATATACAATCAAGTCTTGGGTTTAATGAAGAAATGAGAAATGAGGAGCTGACAATTTAGCCCAGTTTATGTAGATTAGTTGTTTATTTTTAAACTAGGATGTAGCATGAAGACAGAAGTTAGGCAAAGAAAACAGAAATCTGATATCTTTGTTCTCAGAGGACATAATGCGAGAGGAAAAAAAGCCTCGCTATTGAAGTATGAATTCCAGCTACAATAAATGAGGTAAAAACGTATCATGGTTACAGGTTTAGTGCTAATATCAAGGCACAGAAACACTGCATTTAATTAAGGTGCATATTGAAAACTGGACTCATAGACGTTAAACATCAGCCACGGATTTGATATTCACACAATGTCCTATGCGAAGAATATACAGTCATCTAAAAAAATGACAAGTTTGGGGTAAGACTACTTGTTTTCACAAATAATGTCAGAAAGTAGGGCAGAAAGGGTGGTAAAAGTCTTTGGCAAAGATGTTTTGTCATTATTTTGCAATTCCATTTGGTGCCACTGCTGGCGCAAAAATGACACATGGCGCAGTTGACGGATTTGTCACTTACCCTATGAGAGCTGGATTTATACTGTCAGTTTAGGGCCACAGTGTGTGTGTGTGTGTGTGTGTGTGTGTGTGTGTAGCGAGTTCACACAAACTACACCAAATGCACACAGACTTACAGATGTGCAAGCAGAGGCACAGATGAACAAGCATAATTCCCTCACACTATTCCTAGTTTCTTGTAACCCTCATTTTGATTGTTAAAAAACTATAAAGAAATCCGTAACGTTTTTATTGTACGCTGCTGGTTTCCAGAACAAGCTAATAAGTCTGTAAGCTACCATTAAACATCTTAAATTGGTTGTTAGCACATAGCCTGGTTGGACAAACAGATGGCCAGAATCAAACCATTTGTTCCACCAAACACTTTCAATATAAATGACGGAAGAGATGCACACATGACACTGCTGCATAGTTCCTGTGGCATAACTAGCATAGCATGGTGCTAAACTGCAAGGTCACAGGCATGCAAATACAAAAATGAGCTTTGGAAAGCAGCCGAGCACCGTACAGAGACATTAAGTATGATTAATATATTAATTTCAAACTTCAAAAGGGCTTAATTAGGTCAGCAACCATAAACAAAATACGCACAGATAAGATTGGACACAACAAATAAAACCCCATTGTAAACAACAATCTTGCAGAGAAAATAATATAGTTCCCACACAAAATCTTCAGGTACTAATAATTAGCAAAAAGCTCATTGGTTGTTAAATACATGAATAGTAATCAGCACCCCTCATGCGGAAAAAGAGATGAAGTGGAACTAAAGGAAATGACGGGCTATACCATTGTGCAGTTGTGCATAGGGGAGTGTCTATACCTCATGGGCAATGAGAACAAAAGCTCCAGCATTTTAAACCAATTTTGTCTAAATCCGGTTGAAATTTTTAAATACTAATGATTTACATATGTAACATGTTTATGTATAAGCCATTTTAATTAAGGAAGCCAGGGGAAGGCAAACATGAGCCACCATCTGATATATATATAAGCATGGGGGAGGGGTGGCAGGAACAGGGCTGTACCATGTGCTTTGCAGGAGATTTTAGGTGTTGTCTAACCATTGGTAATGCTGTCAGTAATCTTTCTTAGCGCTACAGACTTTCTTGCTTGAAACTGTCACTCTGAAAATATGCATCGATTACAGATTTTTGTGAATACAATGGCCTGTATGTTACAAAGGCCATATCAGATTACATTCACATTCTTGCAACAGGTGTCAAGCATGTAAGACTGAGAAAAGGGGTACGCGTTAAATAAAAAAGTTATGCTTTTTGTCCCATTATTATAATCGGTGTCCATCCATGTGAGCAACGTAAATTAATTATAGTTATTTTTCTGCTCCGTTATGTTTTTTTTAATTCTAGAATATGGGAAATATATTTAGAAACACAACTGCTCATATGTTTTATATGGCTTTCTCGGAATCTGCCTTCACATGATGGCTACCATGTGTATTTGAATTATTAGTTAAGCAAATGTTCCTGTTATATGACACGCAAATCTATCATGCATATTCCATGGTCTACCTACTGCCTGCTCGTATCAAGTTATCGATTTATATTGAGATACCAGTGGCGGGTTATCATACTGAAGCCAATATTTGGTGTTGAGCCAACTACTATTAGCAGTACTATTGTATGAGCAGTACACAGAGATAATGATGCTTTATGTGTATTTTTCTTATCAAGTGGAATTAAATAATGTAGTTCACCCGAAAAGGAAATTGCTACCGTCATTTACTCACCCTCTTGTGATACAATTTAAAAATGAGTTGGCCTAAATGATGACAAAATTTTCATTTGTGGCACTCTAAATTCACCCTGATCTACAACATGGATAAACAACCTTGATCATATAACACAATCGTAATACCATGAGTCTGTATTAAGATGAAAATGTGACCCTGAACCACAAAACCAGTCATAAAGGTCAATTTTTTGGAATTGAGATTTATACATTATCTGAAAGTTGAATAAACAAACTTTGTTAGGAGAGGACAATATTTGCCCGACATACAACCATTTGAAAATCTGGAATCTGAGGGTGGAAAAAAATCTAAATGCTGAGAAAATCGCCTTTTAAGTTGTCCAAGTGAAGTTCTTATCAGTGCATAATACTAATCAAAAATTAAGTTTTGATATATTTAGGGCAGGAAATGTACAAAATATCTTTATGGAACATGATCTTTACTTAATATCCTAACTCTAAATTCACCCTGACCCATACAATGTATTTTCAGCAAACCTGAGACCTTTTAGAAGGCAGACTTACTGAAAAAATCAAAATATCAATTTGTAATTTATTTTTACTCATTCAAAATCTATGTTCTGCTATAAACCTTTAAAACCTAAAACATTGCTTAAATTAACAAACAGCATTAAGAATCGTGAAATGCACAAAATAGCTGTATTGTTAAAAATGTAACATATAGCTAACTAACTAATAGCTAGTGACCTGAAATGTTTGTTGTTCACAGTGCCGCTGTGCATTCAGGAAGTAAAGCTGTGCTACCACAACTGGTTTCAGCCAGTTCTGTCCTATTCTCTACACTCAGAATATAAGAAGCACTTCTTCCATTTCCTTCCATCCCTTTTCATATTGTTTTGCTAAGCAATTATAGCGATGTGAGAATTTTGAGATATCTTAAAAGATTCACATTTTGTGGAGAGTAAAGACCAATCTTTAAACTAAAACCTTTTTTGAATTATTAATAGTCAACAACAGTATTAAGAATCATGAATCATCCCAAATTTTTAAAAAATCGCTTAATGCACAAAATAGTTTGTACAGTTTAACTCTTACAGAAACAGTAACAAGATTTATGTGGCACTGATAGCTAGCGACACAGCTGTTGTTCACAGTGCCACTGTGTAATCAGGAAGTAAACCGGTTTCAGCCAGTTCTGTCCTAGTTTCTTCACTCAGGATATGATCAGCTCTTATACTCCTTCCTTTCATTTTTCCATTTTTGAGTTTGTTTTCGTAAGAATACATGTTAGAAGAGGCGTATTTTCTTTTGAGATCAAAGTTTGTGCTTTCAATGCATTATTTATGCTATAAAAACATATGTAAAAATATTAACATATGTAAAAAACATATGTATAAAAATTAACATATAACATATCTTAATATATTTCTCTCTTTTTTTGATAAATTACAGCATAACCAGGACCTGTGATAAAACAGTAGCTATTAACAGGGCTTAAAAGGGAAGGGAGGACAGAACCATGTACTCATGGAACCACAAGTTAAACACGTTGTACTTGCCACTGCACAGTTTGTATCTGTAATTTATTTTAATCAAGTACACTCAGACCTGACATCTGTACACAAATGTGTATGACTGTCACACAGCATAGAAGTAAAATTATACCAGGAAATTTATAGCGCAACAGCACAGCTACCATGCGACTCAAGACTAACACAGTCATTCCCTTCCCCCCTAGTGAATGTCAATGGGTGAGTGGAAAATTACTGACAGAAAGGGCTGTACCATTTATGAGATCTGTAGGGGTGGAACTAAAAAAAAAAAACGCACGTAGTTTAATAATGTATTGTAAGAACAGACTTTTTCCCCAGACAACGGAAAAATAATGTATTGCTATACTATTAAAAAACAAAAGTTGTGGAACAAGTAAACAGGCAAGAGAAGGGCAGTTCAGCTTGGTGGCACACGACGTCCACATGCTGCGCAAAACATGTTATAGATATTAAAGATTAAGCATTTCCAATAGCTGTCCATAACACAGTCGTACTCTCTGGTGGTGAATCAACAGCTCAACTTAACTGTTCCAACTATATCACGATGTTGCTCCGCAGGGTTCTGAACTCAAGTGAACGCACTCTCTAGGCCTGGACTATCTGAGGAGAACTGATAGACATCAACAGTTGTTAGCAAAGAATTTTCTATGATCTCTTATAATGGATCTGTTCCAGTCTAACAAGATGGTTTTACTGCCGTCTTATCCCTGATAACATGATTCAGCAAACTATTCTACTCATCTTCAAATGTCAATGTTCACTAGTTCACAGAATGTTTCCCGCCAAGTGATGTAGAGTGACAAAGTCCAAATCCCACAGTCTACTACTTATGATCAACCTCAAGGAAATTTAGGGCAACAGTGCACCATGTTCTTGAGCAATGCACAAGCCAAAACCAGCCGCAGCATGTCAAATTTCTTTACGGGAGTCACGTCCTCAAAGAAACACCATGTGCGAACATAGGCAGTCAACACGTGCACTAGAAATTTTCATCTCTGTCTGGTGTCTGCGCAATTTCTCTCCAAAAGTTATAAGCAACCCCCTCATAAAATCGTAGGGGTTTTTTCGGCTGGGAAACAACGACTTGGGGCAAACTAAATAATGCACAAAAATTCAAGGTGCGTGTAACATCTGTGCGTACAGTATGCAAAAATCGTCTACCACAAATCAAATCTTCTATTCATGTACATATGGTTGTGCTTTGTACAGAAAGGAACATTTTCGTGATATGATCTTTTTTTTTTGTCAATATTGTTGTTGGATTAACACAATTCCCTAATTACCATTTAAAGGCCTCTGGCCTAATTTACCCAATCTAAAGGACTTTGGCCTAATTTGGTAAACGCTTTAACTCAAAGTGACCTGCATCCAGGGTACCCATTTTTATCAGTGAATTCATTTCCTGATCATCAGACCAACACCCATGTCATTGCTAGCATCGTCCTATTCTGTTTGAGCTTTTCTATAGTGATATGCAACTTGCTATTAATATTATATTTAGGCTTAATGACTGCAAGCAAAATAAAATAATGATGAAATGCAGTACTTGGAAAACTGCAAGACATATTGCTCACTTGTTTATAGTGGATCCTTAATTCAGTCCTTGAAGGAGGCCTGATTACTTGAATCTTTAAAGATGAAGTGTGTCATTTCTGCACCACAATCAGAACTGAATGGAATTGCAAAAATAATGCTAATTTCCGAACTGTTTAGACAAAAAAAGTAATCCTGCTCCAACCACCGAAGTAAGGTGACATGGTAGGATTTTTTGAAAGAATATAACATTTTTTACATACTTTTCATTTAAAATAGTTTCTTATAGGTGGCACTACAAAAAGAATTGGTTTCTTAAACACTCTGGTGCTACAAAAAATGCCCTGTTTTGAAAATACCAACCAGCCTGACGTAGCAACACTGGCTCAACCAATGACGTAAGTGTGGGGTGTGGCTGTCGGTTTACTGACCAATAGCAGTCGTGAAGGAGTGTTGAGGGAAACCTGTTTGTAAACAATTTTTTAATCCTTTTTTTCTACTTTTTCTTTTTTGTGACAGTACTAGTGGCACAAAAATTCTACAGTTTTAATTAAGGGTCATTTTCACAGTAATTTCGCTGGTATTTTGCAGGTATTTCTCAGTCTCAGTAAGTTTTCCCCCCATTAAAAATTTTAAGCATAAAGAAAGAATTAGTAATGTTATATATAATTATAGTTTACACATAAATGAAGACTTTGGGGGAAAAAAAGTTTCCATAGACTAATTACAGCTGTTTTAGTTTAATGGGTCCCTCAGGGGGGCCAACATACATGAGCATAGAAATAATACTGAATTTTGTCAGCAATGTCATTGGACATGCCCGCTAATGGAATAAATAAATCATGGCTGACACAATTAGTACATTCTACATCAGTGACAAAACTTTTCCAAACAATGCTACATTCACACCAATATCAGCTAGACAACATAAATAAATAAATCAATAAATAATTTATATATATATATATATATATATATATATATATATAAATCTACATGTGTAGACTTTTTTTATTTTTTAATCATTATATGTTTATGTATTATTTATTTATTTTTGTACATTTGTAAATATAAGTCATTTTTTCTAGGTCTGATAGAAATTACATTGTAGTTATCACTTTGGAAAACCAAACCCAAAAAAGTATACTCAAGTTAAATTTCACCTTACATAAATTCAACATAAATAGCATAGACAGTGTAATTCATTTCTTTACATAAAGTTTGTAAATGAGTTTGCACCTGATGTGCAATTGTGTGACAGGTACACCGCATTACATTCTAAATATAAACATGCCAAATTCAGCATAACAAAATGTATATAAACAATACATTCATTACAATAATATGCATTAAAGTTAAAAATATTCTTTAGACAAACAATCGTTTTTTCCGAAGTAAGTGTGAAAACTCACCCAATGTTTTGATGAGTCGAAATGTCTTACAACCGGTATCTCCAAAAATTCGTTACTACGACGGTCTCTGTTTTGTATTGTGTAAGTTTAAAAACAGCACATCAGCAAACGCAGATTCTGTTGGTAACGTCTTTATCGTCACGCAACGGAATCACATACAGTCATACAGAAAACTGCACAAGGTGACTGACTGTAGGCTACAGTGGGAGCGACAGCAACTCTACAGTGTAGTTTGCTTGGTGATTCGCGCTCTCTTCTCCTCTCCAACGGTACAACAACAGGGGGAGGAGACACGCGTTTCGCGGGACAGCAGGAGAATCGAAAATTAAGCACCTCCTACCACTAGGAACAGTTTTCAGAAACGCGTTTTCACAATGTTGACTCAAAATGTCCGTTAATAAATTTGACGTCGTTTCTAAAATCCATCAGCAGATTACAGATTACAGTCAGACTCAGTTTCCCACCTGTTTAACCGTGTTCTCATTCCTCAGTTGAGTTTAATATAGTGTATCAGTGATAATCAGTTAATTATTTAGCTGTATTTTTGTAATTATTCATATAGCACGTGCCTACCGTTACAGAGTCTTTCAACAACCAAACCAAGCTTATGTTTTCATCATTCACAAAAATTATGACATCCATGTCCTCAGCTTTAAATCCTTTCTGAACTGCTACATAACACCACCTTTCTAAATATAAATGTGAGTTGCCACGATACACCAAAGCTCATAATAAGCGTTGTCATATGAATAACAAGTATACTGATTTAGTGTGTACTAATAGTTTTTGGTTCATTACGAATCGGACCTGAACATAATTGTGTGAGTTGAGTTACCTCAGTGAGCTACCGCTCCGATTGATCCATACGTGTTTTTGATTCAGAACAGGTTCAAGAGAGTCATTCGTACGAAAATCGGGTTGTTCTGCATATTTTGGTTCGGTTCTAAAAAGAACCGACTCAGAACCGAGTACTGGTCATGCTGTTTGTTTCGCACTGTTTATTATGCAGCGGTTGCATTGCTGAATAGCAGTGCAGGAAATACTGGTTCATATTTGGGAACCTTTAAATTAACAGTACATTATGAGAGCTTAAATTGCTCTTATATTTTTACTTATGCTCTTTGTTTTGTGGAACAGCTCCTAAATATTAACGGGGATGAATACCGTGACGGAGGGGGAGGGAGACTTTAGGGGGGATGGGAGCTTTGACCCGTGGGAGGATTTTCGTCTGCCCATATGCAGGCTTATATATTGTTTATCAGATCACTTTTTTTGTTTAACCAACATGATAAACAGAAGTAACTAAGGTTTAAAAAAACAAGATTTTAAAATGCACATAGTGCACACACCCAGTACATTTTATATGTTGTCAAAATAAATAATGTCTTTTAGATTGATTCACATGTACACATATTTTCATTTTTTTAATAGCAAATCCATTGAAAATTGCGATCACTATATTGAGAGGCTTTGTTCTCGTGAAGGTCAGCCATTTTGTTGTCATGACTTGCAGCATGTGAATTTCTCTGTTTGAAATGTCTACTATCTGCAGTACCGCCTGCGATCTGTTGGGGAGCTCACAAGATGAGAAGCGTTTTATGTAACCAGTATGTAATAAGCGTCACTGGACACGTTCTATATTTGCGTACACAATGTTACCTTAATTAAATATTATTTAAATAAGTCAATTATTAAAGGAGCTATATCTAAACCTAATTGATTAAGAATCCTTACTCCTTCTCCCCCTCCACTTAAAGCTCTAAACAGTTTCAGTTGGACTCAACTGGATCAATAATTTATCTTCATTCAAGTTATATAGAGTAAAATGCGGTCTGAAAGTACACTACATTAGTACACTAGACTAGACTAACCTAACCAACACTCACTAACACAAGTACTTCTCTCAGAAAACAGAGCAGGGAGGGCATTTGGCTCCGCCTCCTTTTCCAAGCAAGCCACAAAGACCCTGAAACGCCACGCGGAGAGACAAAGACGACGGTATTGCTGTATCGTCTAAAAAGCCACGATACATAGCGATGTCTAAATAAGAACCGACTTCAAATCAGTTACCTCAGCGCCTCAATACCTCAGAGTTTGTTAAAATGTCACAGCGTGAGGCGCGTTCTGCAAAGAACACACTCAAAGAGCTCTGGTCCAAGATTAATGAAGGGGAGTTTAAAGGATTCACTAAATAAGATTGTGAGTACTTATAAAAGGGGTTTCGTTTAGTCAAAGCCAGGTTACAGCGTTTGAAAAACGATGGCAGGCACCAGACATATGACATAGGAGAATTCGGATGGACTAGTGAAACGCGGTGTGAACCGAGTAGAGTGGACGAATGTGTTGTGACGATTCAGAATCGCGCCTCTCACTGGACTCTGTGAATACTCTAGCTCAATTTATTCTTTAGTCGTACAGCTCCCTCTACAGGCAAAATGTGGGAAATGCAGAGATGACAGTCTCTTGACATAATAAAACCGAAACTGCTGTTGAAATGCTAGAAATGACATCTGGTAAACCGTGTTGTGTTTGAACGCGAAAAAAGTCTTAGGCAATTATGGCAAACATGTTTATTAAATTAAACCATAAGTATCATAATAAATAAAACATAAATACAATATAAATAATGTTTCATAATTATTGTTCAGAGGTGCTTTATTATTCCACACCAGCATTAAGTAAACGTGATATGAAAAAAAATGAATGATTGGTGGAAACTAATTTAGGATCAGTATTTATCTGTTGACTTCCATACATAATGTATCAATCTGTGAAATGATATTGTGAGATGTAATGCAGAAGTAATTACACATATACACACAACTGGAAATATTGGCACACGTGGGAAATGAAAATAAAAATTCCATCACATAAAAAGACAGAAATCACTATTACCATATGCAATAATGTTAAGAACGCTGACCATTTTTCACACAAACATGGGGTGTCCATACAAAATGTGCTGAAGAAAAACCTCGAAACTACAACTCTTGATTTGATAAGGCCACTGATTGTTTTTAATCAGTGTTCTTTCAGCTTCTTCCTGAAGTTTAATTGGATACTGGAAAGCTATTTAAACACATTTGCCACCATAAATCCTGGCTTGTTTGGAATGATCTGTAGGAATATACTTCAGTGGTCACTTTAGAGTCTTGTTTTGGCAGAGCTACACAGCAAAGGTAAAAAGTTAGTACTTAGAGAAACACTGCTGTACCCTTATAGGGCCAAAGAGATGAAATACTTATTAAAACACTTGCATGTTAAAATTTAGTAGGCTTACTCATAACTTGAGCATGTTTAATTGGCGTAGGTACTAAAAGTTTGCTAAATGTTTTAATAAATAAGGCCCACTTAGCTGCAGAAAGCAGTGGCAGTGCAATCTCCCGTCTTACAATAGAAAACTGCTCAAATGGGTAACAGAGGTTCCAGTAGAGGGCAGAGCAAATGATATGCCAACACTTGGCAATTTCCATATACAAATTCTTGTGCACAAGGCTATTTGCCATCATATTAGACCTGAACAAGATTATCACGAGCAAACTCGCTCACTAAAGTCAGCGGAGTGAGCAACTGGGGAATTGATGACAAGTTCCACAAAGGGTTAAAAGGAGTATACAGACAAAACCTCCACAGCGATGAAATCTTCTGAGCATGCACAGCTGAATTATTACAAGATGAATCTTCGTCTCTTCTCGCATTCCTTACTATGCTGCTCATTTGTTTCCTCACAGGTTGCTTTCTTGTGTGTCTTGGCCAGAGGAGGAGATGGGATGCAGACCTCCGTTATCGTTGAGCCTCTTGGCACGGTACGTCTCATAGTGGATGTTATGAGTGACCTCCTTCAGGTCCTGGAGGTGAGACCTGAGTATATGATTACAGTATTATTTTTATTCATAGTCATTTTTATTATTAAGAGAGCAATAAACATTGATATGTAAATAAAAAAAAGACTGAATACATTTATATAGATTACTGTTCAAACGTTTGGAGTCAGTAAGATTTCTAAATGTTTTTGAAAGAAGTCTCTAATGCTGATCAAGAGTGCATTTGATCAAAAATACAGTAAAAGCAGTAATATTGTTGAATATTATTTTTATATTATAGATTTTAAAATTCAATTTATTCCTGTGATGGCAAAGCTGAATTTTCAGCATCATTACGCCAGTCTTCAGTCTCACATGTTCTTTCAGAAATCATTCCAATATGCTGATCAAGAAACATTTATTTTTATTATCATAGTTGTAAATAGTTACACTGCTTAATATTTTAACAGTATTCACTGGAAATAAAAATCTTTTATAATATTGTCTTCACTGGCATTTTCTTTTCTGAATAAAAGCACTCTTTCAAAAAATATATCTGACTCCAAACTTTTGAACATTAGTGAATACAGTAATAAGTATATAAGTATATCAAATAAAGTTTTATACATTACCTAATCATGAAATCACGAAGTAAGGAGAATTCGCAGTGATTTGGGTTTTCAACTAGAGATGTTAAAAAAAACATGTTTTGTCAGAAAGTACAATACACAAGTACAAATACACAAGGCTTACTGTAAAATACATAATTCTTTATACACAGTACCTCAAAGTTACATTGAAATTGGCATTAGCTACTTTCAAACATATAGGCCTGGTTTCACAGACAGGGTTTAGACTAAACCAGGATTAGGCCATAGTTCAATTAAGATATTTAAGTCATTTAAATAAACGTGCCTTGGAAATAAACATTACAGGTATCCATCTTAAGACAAAACAAATGCCCTGATATATTTTAAGATCAGTCAGTGCAAGATTCTTTATTTGAAACAGCTCAGACTTACATTTTAGTCATTTTAGTAAAACCGGTGAGCGGTTAATCACGTGCGCCAACACGCTGTTGGATCGTTCTTTTCTCTTTACTGTTATCACTGGCATATTGTCAAAACTTCTCAAAAATTCTAACATTCTATTCAAAATCGGGATTCTGCGATTTCTAAAAAATAACATTGTGGCAAAACATTAAATTCGAATTAATCAATAAAATCAGAAAAATTGCAGTATTAATTACTGGTAATGTGCTCTGTGTGAACACAGAACAAGATTACCAGTGTGAGAACAAGTTCAGAGCGCACTTATGTAAGACGTCTACTCTGGGCCAATCATAACATTTTGACGCAGATGACGCATTTAATCCACACTGTGTAGTTTGGTTTGAAGTCATCTAATATAATGTCTGTGGGCCAAAAGCAGCTGCATGAATGTGAACATTTGACACAAAAATGAAAACATCAACAAAAACACTAACCACATATACCCCTCCATGTTTACAAATGATGTTAGCCGGTATTTTGAAACTGAAGTGTTAATGGTGCTTTACTGGTACAACATGGAATGTCATTTCCTGTGTGAACAGCACATTTTTGTATTTACCAGTAAAGTTTTTTTAATTTTATGGCAATTTACTGGTATTACTGTGTGAAAGGGACTATTGTCTTGGTTGGTCAAAGTAAATTGTTAAGGCTTTCTACAGTAAGTACATAATAACAGGGTGGACAACATGCAGAAAACATCTGTTTTTGTAACATTTAAAAAAAAGTCAAAAGGTGACAAATAGCACGTGAGAAAACTAGATAACATGTCATCAGTTTGATAAAGTGATTAAAATGCCTTAGGTTCATATTATTTCGTGCATATAAACCCAAAGCATAATCCTCTTGGAAGCAATTTCAGTGCATGTTTTAAATGCAACATAAGATGATTTGCTGCAAGGACAGAAAATGCACTGAATATAGAAAATGACCCAAATATTATAGGTTTGTTAGCCATCTGCATAAAGTTCTTATTAATTACTCCAGGATATGGCTTCTCCTGCCTGAGAAATCTGTTTCAGTAACTCCACTTATCTATTTTGTCATAATAATAGAACCACCTAAATTAACATATATATCTTAATCACGCTTGGAACAGTGAAACAAACAGAAATTTGCATAAAAAGTTGTGAAATAACACAGCAAACACTTCTGCTACTCACCCTCCACCACTCCCCAGGCTGTCTTCCTGCCCAAAACTCGTTTGCCATTGACCTGGTACTCTTTGTCACTTCCTACCACAGCAAAGGGCATTGCCTCCTGTAATCCATAGATTTAATGTGACAAACATAAGATGAAAACACATGGGATGTAAGATGAGATAAGAGAGATGGAAAGAGAAGTTCCCCTTACCCTGATCTTATCATTATCACTTTTATCCTCCATGTCTTCATCAAACTCCTTCTGTGGATAACACTCAATCCCACACGCTTCCAGCTCCTTCCTCACCTGCAGGGAAGTATGGTGAACTGTAATTGATCGCATTAAAAAACTGACTTGATTTTGAATCACCATGCGAATCTGTCTTTCATTCTCACCCTCTGTTTAAATTCAGTTTTCTCATCAAGAGTGAGTGTGTCCGACTTGGCAATGACAGGAATGATGTTGACCACACGACTCAGATGTTTCATGAACTCAATATCCAACTGGCGAAGCCTGAGAAAGGGGAAAGAGATATAATTAATAGACAGATTTTATTACAGGCACACTGACCTTTCTGAGGTTCACAGTTTGCCTAATGCAGCTCAGTCAAGCATAGCTGGCTAAATGAGGAGCACTCATGCACATGGTCTTAAATCAACACCGCGGCTTGTCTTAGGGCTGGAATACACTACACGACTTTTGCCCAGATTTTCAGTTTGGACAAGATTGGATAACTTTAATACATACTGATACAATTTGGTACTATTATGGTAAGTGAGCTTAAGAAAAACATTATTATAAAATTCTAACTCACGAGTGTCCAGTCGGAGATATGAAGTACAAGCAGCAGTGTACTCTGGTATCAGGGATGCGTTTCTTGCGAGCAATGTTGACTTCTTCCTTCAAAAATTTCTCGTATTGTTCATTGATGTATTTGGATATGGGCTCCCAGCTAGGAACAAAAAAGGAAAATATTCAATGATGTTGCATGTTGAAAGCTATGCTAGGGCACATGAAACTTTGAAACAGCAAATGAAAAACCAGACTAGACCAAACAGTTTGTCTGGAGTTCAGAGTTTGAAACAGCTTGAGTGAATGTTCCAGAAAAATGGTTCATTCGGTCTTAGTCAGACACTAGTAAAAACAAACATACTGGAGACTTACTTTCCAGCTAAAATTGAAGTTGTAATTCTGCTTGAAAGCAAGCCACACTGACACTTTAAAGCAATCTATTGTATAAAGTACTGTGACGTGACTTGGCTGGAGTGCCGAACTGCAGAGCTATTGCAAACATATCCACATCGCTATGATCAGATCAACTTCTGTTTTCTCAATGTTGTCATTTATGTTGTGTGTTTATTTTGTTATTGAGAGAAAAGCGCCCAGCACAAACTGACATATTCATCTAAATGCCTCTGTCAGCAGCATGGGTGGCGTTGGAATAATGAAAAAGAAATGTCGATTTTAAGCTTTGGTTCTGTATGAATAAAAAGCTGCATACAACAGCACCCAACAACCATTGCAGCACTATTTTCCCTAAGGCGTTTGAATGACAAAGAAAAACACTGCGTCCCTTTAACTGAGATCCTTGGATGTGATCACTGAGGGCGTGCTGCCAAACCACACTCGCATTTGGCATCCCTACCAGCAATCTGATTCTTGTCTGTGCAAATTAAGTGTAAATCTGGAAGTCAAAACACTGCCCCTCACACTTGGAACACGTTTTTGACGCCAGTTAGTAGCAGCCGAAATGAAGTACCTAACTGACCCCATTTATTTCAGCTGACACAAATGCACGTCCTCAGTTTCCCTCAGTGATGCAGGATGCAGTGGCATTTTGAATCATTTGCAAAAACTAAATTGGTTAAAAATAGCAGTCAGTCCTCTGGCTTTAACAGAGAAATCACATAGTACTCACCAATTTTCATTGTTGATTTGGTCTCCAAAACCTGGTGTGTCAACGACTGTTAACTTCATCTTCACTCCTCCTTCCTCAATCACTGCAAAATCAATATTTATCACAGCTACAGATACAGCATTTTAGATAACAGTGATTGTTTCTGTGACAGGATGGTTAGATCTTATAAGATAACACCACTTTTTGTCCATAAAATAAATGGAGTCAAGTGTTGTGTGAACACCACTGCCTTTCATTATATGTGACCATGGACCACAAAACCAGTCATAAGGGTCAATTTTTTTAAATTGAGATTTGTACACCATGTGAAAGTTTAATAGATACGTTTTCTATTAATGTATGGTTTGTTAGGATAGGACAATATTTGGCCGAGATTTGATCTATTTGAAAATCTGGAACCTGAGGGTGCCAAAAAATTAAAATACTGAGAAAATTGCCTTTAAAGTTGTCCAAATGAAGTTCTTAGCAATGCATTTTAGTAATCAAAAATTACGTTTTGATATATTTACAGTAGGAATTTTACAAAATATTTTCATGGAACATGATCTTTACTTAATATCCTAATGATTTTTGTCAATAATTTTGACCCATACAATGTATTGTTGGCTATTGCTACAAATAAACTCGTGCTCCTTAAGACTGGTTTTGTGGTCACATATGGACAAAAATAGTGGAAACATTCTTAAAAGGACAGTTCACCCAAAAATGAAAATTCTGTTATCATTTACGCTCATGTCGTTCCAAACCATAAGACTTTGGTTAATCTTCTTACAGAAATTAAGATATTTTTAATAAAACCTAAGAGGTTTCCGAAAGTCCAAATAACCTTAGAAGATCCAAAAAGGTCATAAAAGCATGGTAAAATGAATCCATATGAATCAAGTCATTTCAAGCAAGTCTTGGATCTTTTAAATTTTGGTTTTGGATTTTCAGTGGAAGCACAATATAAATACCTTAATAAAAATTGTGCTTTTATGCCAATTGCGTCACCAAATTCGCGTCATTAGCATCGCCTGGCACAAATTCACATGTATTTACATCTTTGACTTTTTATGTAATCTACTTCCACAAATAAATACATTTGGTGTACACACCTAACATAAGTTTTAGAAAATGATGGCAGAATTTTAATTTTGGGGTGAACTGTCTCTTTAAAAATTCTTATTCTGTGTTCCACAGAAGAAAGTAAGTCATACAGGTTTAGAATGACATGAAGGTGAGTAAATGATGACACAGATGTCATTTTTTGGGTTAACTATTTCTTTAAATCAGATATGTTTATCCTGACACGACATCATGATGATTTCAAATATTTCCTCCCGACACCCATTTCACACCTACATTTGTCAGCAAGAAATAAATACCTAGTCTTTTTCCTGAACACCATTTGGATACATTTGACATCATTTAGTTTGCCAGCTGTTGACTTACCTATAGGGGATTCACCATTAGCTTGCCCTGGGCACAACACATCCTAGTCTAGACACTTCTTACTCACAAGCACATATGCCACTGTGCTACAGGCCCTGGTGTATTGATTACATCAGCCGACACTAAATGAGGCTTTCTTAATTAGCCCATGATGTCTATTTCTGTCCAGTAAAAGGTCTGTCCGTTAGCAGCCAGTGCTTAAAAGCTTTGAACAAGTAATGTAAATCCTTGATATGATGAGAGACAGTTAAATGTTTAGAAGTCACATGATCAAACTCTTACCATGAGACACAGATTTAATCTCAACGGTCTTTGGGATCTTCTCATCACGACTCCAGCCTGTGCTCCTCCTGCTCACCTGTGACTTAAAGAGAGTATTCACTAAAGTAGACTTCCCAAGACCACTCTGACCTGGAGGTAGAAAGGGAGGAGAAACAATAAGAAAGTGAACAAAGCAAAAAGTAAATGTGAAAAAACTGCTCTCCTACCCACCAACCACCATGATGTTGAAGTCAAAGCCTGTCTTCATCGTCTTCTTCCGCATCTGCTCAATGATGGTGTCTATTCCAATGTATCCAAGCAATGCGGATCCTCGACCTGACCCTTGACCTTCACCCCCTGTTCCTTGGGGTGAAGGCACAAAGGGAACACTAGAAGGTGGCACCACATGAGAGGGCTTAGCTGGGACAGCAGGTTTAGGTCTCACTTCAGGGGGCACAATTTCTGACATGTCTGTGTGAAAGAGCAAATTATAAACAATCAATACATTTAATCAGGCTAGATGTTATTTGAGTGTAAATAACACACTGTGTAGCCCTTAAATCTAGTAAACTGTGCACAGTTTGTCATGATCATATATTTAAGGTGCTGCATGTTAGAAAAATGTTTTATTATTTTTATTATTACTATGTCAACAACTTACCTAATTTGATTTTGTGTTTTTATTTTATGTTTTGAACCAGCATATCTACGACTCTGTTACATATGTGACCCTGGACCAGCCTTAAGTAGCACAGGTATATTTGTAGCAATACCCAAAAATACATTGTATGGGTCAAAATGATACATTTTTCTTTTATGCCAAAAATCATTAGGATATTAAGTAAAGATCATGTTCCATGAAGATACTTTGCAAATGACCTACTGTAAATAAATCAGAACTTAATTTTTAATTAATAATATGCTAAGAACTTCACTTGGACAACCTTAAAGGCGATTTTCTCAATATTTTTAGTACCCTCAGATATCAGATTATCAAATATTTGTATGTCCTATCCTAACAAACCATACATCAATGGAAAGCTATCAGCTTTCAGATGATGTATAAATCTCAGTTTTTAAAAAAATTACCCTTACGACTGGTTTTGTGGTCCAGGGTCACATATAAGTCTACTGTTACTTATACAAGTCAATGGCTACCGTCAACTGTTTGTTTACCAACATTCTTCAAAATATCTTCTTTTGTGTTCAGCACAAGAAAGTAACTCATACAGGTTTGGAAATGGATGGTGAGTACATGATGATTTTCATTTTTAGGTGAACTATACCTTTATTTCATATTTCTTTTAGCCTACAGGACCACGTAAGTGAAAAGTGTCTCAGCTTACCCCTCTAGCCTACTCTGTTTTACATGTAAAATATGTTGTTTAGAAACAACAGGATTAACTGAGGGAAAACTACAAAGATTAGAGTGAATTATGAGTGAATAATTTGCTTTACAAAACCTATGTATGCTATGTTCTAGTGCTCCTATTTTCCAGTCTAGTCCACTTTAAATGCTCCACTGAGTTGTCGGCCTATATGAACACCATATGCCACCCAAAATAAGCAACAAATAATGAATTATTACAGAAGCCACTCAACAAATCTCTTTATCGGATTAATCACCCACGGCTGGACCTTTCCCACGCACCAAGACGCCTTTTAAACAGCAACACATAACATGAGAGGTTTCCTTCACAAGCGACAATGATGTTTGTCTTTCATTTTAGAGAATAAATTAGTATCACTAGCATTTAAAACGATACTAGCTGTTTCAAAGGGCGGGAAACCAAACATAAACATACACTGCTGAATACACACATTACCTCCTGTTTTGTTCTATTGATTCATGTTTTCCTCAAAAGGATTCGTATAATAAACACTCTTCCCACTTACCGATTCGTGTTTTTGTAGCGGTCGCAGGATATGTTTTATTTTTCGTCCTTTTTCTGCCTCTCGCTGTTTTACAGTCTATTGAAGTATAAGTAGGCTAAGGCAGTAGTTGAACAGACGTTAGGGAATGATCATGTGTTCAGGTACCTCGCTCCTCGCTCCCTCTTTCTTTCACCCCGTCTCTCGCCTTGCTATTCGCAGCTCGATGCACCTCATTCCTTCCTCCACCCTTTTTTCGTTACCAAGGAAACTAACGGGAGACTGGGTGATGCAGCGCGCATGCTCAGTGCACGGGTCGAGCTGAAATTAGGGATTCGGGTCGCTAGGTGATTTTTTTGGCACTCTGCTTTTTAAATTTTAGCCGTTTGGCTATGTTTGTTTTGGTAGATTACATTTGTGCAGATATTTATATTAAACGTTGCGATGCATTTTGTATCACGCAGATGCCATTGCTGATTACAGGACTGGTGACTGGTGTAAAACAACACGACATGTGGACTACAACAACTCTCATTAAAATAAGCAAAAATAATATATAATTTCTTAAATACAATGTTTATGGAGCAAAATTATTTAGAAAGAAGCAATAACTATCAACTGACATCTATCCCGTTCTGCTGACGTCATCAAGTCCGCTTATTTTCCAACCACCTTGTTCCATCTGACATTTTGTCCTCATTGAATATCCTGAAATACATTATATTACGCAAATAAAGTCGGTTAATTATTAACTTAATTTTATAATTCCACATACAAAACAAAATATTAATTTACCGTTGCACATTGTATGTCATCCAAACTACTCACACTTCACGGCTTTGTAGTCCCGCGCCTGCCTGTCTCATGTGCACCGTTCACATGTGAAATGTTTGTGGTGTATACAGTGCCGTTGATCCTCAGTGTGTTTTACCTCATAACCGGGTTATCTCACTGCGTTTAGACAGGCCTGTGCTTGATGATAAGGCGGAGTCCCTACTTTGAACACTATACCATTTACAGTTTGTCCCGTCATGTATAGTGGCTTATATTCACCACACACTGTATGCATATTAGGGTTTCTAGGGTTCAGATCTCTGCACATATTGAGCATTTTAAAACACTGACTTACCACAAGCTATTTTTACTTAGTTGTCATAACTTTTCCCTTGAAATTCAGTGTAACTGACTATTAGAGATCATTAATGTGGATTATTAGAGTTCCAGGCTAGTAGCAAATTCCATTTAAGAGTTTTAAATGAAAAAGGAAGTGGCACTCACTTGTGCCAAGTCAATGCGATTCAGTTGCTAAGGTGTTCAGAGTGATTTTAGCGTGTTGTTATGCGATTGTTCTGAGAGATCTGTAGCACTTTGCTATGCACATGATAAAGTGTTTTTAGTGATTTTTAGCACATTGCTGTGTTATAAAGCTTTCTATGTGATTCACATTGCTATGTAGTTGCTAAAGTGTTCTGAGTGATTTTTAGCATGTTGCTAAAGTGTTTTGTGTAATTTTTAAGTTCCTACAGTGATTTTTAGCATGTTGCTCTGTTGTTTTTTAGCACGCTATGCAGTTTCTAGGGTGTTCTGAGTGATTTTTAGCATGTTGCTCTGTTGTTTTTTAGCACGCTATGCAGTTTCTAGGGTGTTCTGAGTGATTTTAGCATGTTGTTATGTGGTAACTGTGACATTTTGATTCATGTTAACACGTTAAGTGGATGCTAAAATGTGATTTTTTTAACATATTGCTGAAGTGTCTGTTGTCATTTTTTAGCTCCTAAGGTGAATTTTAGCATGTTGTTCTGTTGTTTTTAGCACATTCTGCAGTTTCTAGGGTGTTCTAACTGATTTTAGCATGTTGTTATGTGGCTACTATGGTGTTTTGATTCATTTTAAATTGTTAGGTGGTTGCTAAAGAGTTGAGTGATTTTTTTTAGCATGTAGAAAAAGTGTTTGGTGTCATTTTTAAGTTCCTAAGGTGATTTTTAGCATGTTACTCTGTTGTTTTTAGCACGTTATGCAGTTTCTAGTATGTTCTGAGTTTTTACATATTGTAATGTGGTTACTATGATGTTTTAAATCATTTTAGCATGTTAAGTGCTTGCTAAAGTGTTTGGAGTGATTTTTAGCATGTTGCTCAGTTGTTTTTAGCATGTTATTCAGTTCCTAGGGTTTTCTTAGTAATTTTAGCATGTTGTTATGTGGTTACTATGATGTTTTGATTAATTTTGACATGTTAAGTGGATGCTAAAGTGTTCTGAGTGATTTTTAGCATGTTGCTAAAGTGTTTTTGCTAAAGTTCCTTAGGTGATTTTTAGCACGTTGCTCTGTTGTTTTTAGCACATTATGCCATTTCTACAGTGTTCTGAGTGATTTTAGCATGCGGTTACTATGATGTTTTGATTCATTTTAGCATATTAAGTGTTCTGAGTGATTTTTAGCGCATTGCTTGTAGTTGCTGCAGTGTTTTGGGTGGTTGCTTACGTTCCATAAACACATGATTTGAGGTATCAAATTGGAATGTCATATTGTGCACCTAAGTAAAATATTTATTAGAAATCCTCTCCAACTTTCTAACCCTAAAAGTACTGACTGTGATTCTCGCCCAAACATTCATCGCTAATGACAGGTTAAAGTCTTCTTGATACATGATACGTCACATGCTTGTTTATATACTAAATCTAAATAATGCTACTATGTATATACAGTACTTACTATTTAGGATGTCTCATGTCTTTATGCAGCTTTATATACAGCCTTTTTAATGCTATTCCAGTAATTTATCTTTGCACCCACCTGTAGACGCAGATTCTTGAGGACAGGCCTCTACGTCAGCTCCGCTCCTTGTGTCTGCGACTACAGATGGCCGAAATGGTGGGGGGTCTTCTTGCTCTGTTAACCGCGAGGAGTCTATGTCTTGAAATCTGTCACAATCTGTTGTATGAAGTATGTGTTTGGACTCTTGTTGAGTGAATGGACACTGCGGCATCCATCCAGTCAAGGAACATTTCACCATTTCAGAATTTGTGTGTGTGTTTGGGCTGTCCGAGAGGTCTGGGTGAACGGCTGAATCATGTTTCTCTCCACCAAATTTAGTTGGACAGCTAACAGCACACTTTTTGTATAACCGCAAGCCTCTGTGTCTTCTTGCGAATCTGTAATCTTCATGCAAGGTCACTTCGCTTGAAGAGGATTTAGAAGAATCTGAATCCGAAAGGCTGCATCTATTTTGGGATGAATTGCTGACATCCCTTCTTGTGTTCAATGTTTGGTTTGAGGAAGATCTTCTCCATGCCTGAGGTGTTTTGAAGTATGTTGGTCTACTGTCAGATGTTCTTTTGATCACAGGTCTACAGATTCGACTCAGCTGACCGCATTCAGTGGATGATCCGTGATTCTTCAAAGGAAACTGGAAGCAGCTCATCCGGCTGCACTGATCTGCTGTATTACTGTAACGGGATGTAATGATGGTGGTGTCTGTCTCGGAAGCTGAAGACTGAGGCCTGACCTTTGGTTTAGACTCTTGGCTGTCATTGGCACTGGTTTGATTCAGTTGGGAAGAGTACGAAGAGTCCTCTGAAACTCTGTTTCGGAGCTCTGGGTTGGACGAAACCAGTTCACTGTATTCCTTTGGACAACTTACATTGTCCAGTTCTTGACAAATATCCTTTTGGTTTGTGGTAGCCTTAGGTGATGAGATTGGATTTGTAAGTCCTGACTGTGTTGTTCCTTCAACTGAAACTTGTGGGTGGTTTTGAGGTTTCCCACAGCTCCTCTCACTCACCACGTTGGGTCTTATTATCCGCTTGGCTGCCTCTAACATTACCTTTGAAGGAATAGGCTGTTTTAACTTCTCCGAAACAGCAGGATGCCCATCTCTCTGAGTTTTGGGGTTGTTCTCTTCACAGCTTCCCTTGATCTTCTCCAGATTAGAAAACTGGGCACCAGAGTTTATAATCCTGCCTGTTTTAATCAATCCAAGGCGGATTCGAACTAGCGTAGGGTCTTGGGATTGACGCTTCTTTTGATAGCTAGCTTGATTTTGTGGTCTGTATGGACTTTTTTCAACATGTCTGAGGTTTTTAGGGCTTAAGCTTTCACATGTTGAAGGCTTGGTAGCTCCCCTGCAATAGATGTTTGAATTTTGCTTTAGTTTATTCTGCTGTTGAGGTCTGAATGGTTCTTGTTGTAGGCCAGTTTGCTTCTTTTGACCCCTTGTGTTGGTTATGGGAATTGATCTTACACTTCTCTCAGTGGATAAAATGGGTGTGAATCTAGACATTTTGCTTTCTGCTGGCCATGTTTTGCCACGAATATCAGCAGAATGTCCTCTGATTGTCTCTGCTTGAGAAATGGTCTTGACTGACTTCAGCTGTGGTAAATTTAGGGATCTGTCCACTGTATTGATGATGCTGTAGAACAAACATAAACGGACAAGGTAGCGTTAAGTATGATGAATAAACTAACATATTCAATAGACAAAATTTTAACAGTGTAAACTACTATAAAAAATTAAAGACATTAGCAATATGTATAATATTTTGGAAATGAGTTAGGTCGCTTTTTAAATTTCTTTTTTAATATTTAGTTTATTATATTATGTATAATTGTATATTAGTATTGAATTTTACAAAAACAATGCTTTATATCGCATTTTTTTTGTGCACAGAATAAATAAGTTTGCAAATTTGGTGGCATCAAAAAGTTTAAAAACGTCTGGACTGAGAGAAACGTACCTTTGTGGAGAACTATCAATCAGGTTCTCTTGTTCCAAGTTCTGATTGAAGGAGGAAATATGGATAGGCTTTTTCAAGACAACAGATGGGGAAAGAGGCACAGGACAGGGGGACACTCTAGTGGGTGAGGTAGATGGGTCACACGTGGGACAGGGAGACAAACGAACAGGAGAGTAAGATGAAATAAAGTGAGAAGATGGACTGAGACGAGAAGGAGAAGTGGATAAAGGTGAGAGACAGGAGGGATAAGATCCTGAGGTAACAAGACACGGAGAGAGACGGGAAGGGGAAGGAGAAGGAGGGATAAGACATGGAGAGAGTCTTGCTGAGGAGAGAGAAGGTGAGTTGAGGGGAGATCCTGTAGGCAATGTGTTTCCAGTTAGATCTAGCTCCCTTGGGTTCATTGCACAGCCTATAAAATTGCATAAAAATATGAGCATGTAACACAAAATATATAGTAAGTAGTTAATTACAAAGAACCATGACTGAAAATAGGAGAAAAACTTTATTCCAAGTAAGGGTGTAACGATAAATCGATTCGAAGATTTTCCGAATGCTTCGCGATTGTCTCTGGAATTGATTCTGAACTTAGTTTTTAACAGCAGATGGCGCTCTGGGTTAGTTTTAAACCGCACACTCAAATGCTCACGAAGAAGAGCGTTTGTACGTTCAACTGAGTAGTTTTAGTGGTTAAATGTACTTGCACCTCGGCCTTTATGCTTTTATGACGCGATATTACTATAAAAACAGCCCACTCTGAACACTTGTAATTCGCGTCAACATTTTCAAACTTTATGAATGGTTATTTTAAGTTTAAATTGTGTGTGTAAGGAACTAGACGCAAGCAGAGTAGGGTAAGTTAAGCCAGTGGGTACACCCTGTATCTTGCCAACTTTTCATACTTTTATTGTTATGAAGCCATGTATTTTGGAATCACACATAATTTCTGCCAGGCTGTGAAAAGGAGAAACACATATTTTACTTTAAAACCTGTTTTTGGCTTGTCAAAGTAAAATTTTAGCATTACAGATGTAATGGCTGTTACATCAAAGCAAATTTATCCAGGTCTAAAAATAGTTATGATGCATAAGTATAGGTGATTTAGCAACATATAAAACCATGCAAATCATTTAGCTAAATATTAGCCTGGAATTGGTAAGCTAGCTAGTTTTTTCTGAAATGCCAGCTATGGGGACAGTGTACAAGTGGACCAGATCCTTCTCTGAAAACCAGAAGATGCTTTTCACATCATAATCAAATAAATCTTTCCACCAGTAGTCCCTAATGGTCTGTTTGACATTGCAGAAAAGCTACAATGCCAATAATCTTTTGACTAAAATGTTTATCAGTTTCAATGACAGTTATTCCTTCATTCTAATTCAGTTCATTTCAGTTTGTTTACGTCAGCTTTAAGAAACGAATTGTGACTGTTTGTAAAATGCAGTTTGATTATTAAGTTAGTTTTTAATAGAGGTAAATTATCTTTAAAATGTCACATGGGTTTGAAACAGATTCAGTCAGATGGTCAGTTGGTTCACCAATGACTCGGGTCAACTTACCCCTAACCTGGGGCAAATTGAGCCACAGGAACACTTTTTTATAAGAAGCCATAATTATGCATTCTGATCATTTAAAAAGATAGGAAACTTCCCGAAATTACTCATTTCCCCTTATCTTAACAACCACATAAGTAAAAAATGGCTCATCTTACCCCTCTCTCCCCTACGGCTATTTCTATAGAATGCAGTGCCATCTGCTGTTAAAAACTAAGCTCAGAATCAATTCGAGCCTGAATCGAAGCATTCGAAAAATTGCAGAATCTATACACAAATTATCGTCACACCCTCTATTCCAAGTCAAATCTTTCACAGAATACACAAAAAAGGGGGTTGGTTATTCTACTAAGACATACAGAGAGTACATTAAATTCTGAAATTGATATATAATATGACTGACCTGTGATCCTGTGGTCTGTTTACTGGAAGAGAGAAGCGAGAGAATGAAGGGGGACGAGTGCGTCAGGAAATAGTGGGAACTAGACTTACATTCCCTCCATTCTTCTCATCTGAAGCTCCACTGTCTCATTCACCCACTCTCTTCACATCACACTCGCTAAATGGCAGAATTTGTGAAACTCCAAAATCAAGTGAAAACATGCAGAAGAGAAGCATTTTTTTGTCCAGTTTGTGTTTAATGTATAATATAACATTTCCAAGAGGAAAAAACATGCTACAATTGATGATACATCGATCCACTTTATTACAAATACCATTTTTATATATGATTGTCCAGAGTGTGATTATAACCAACAGCTTAACATGATTTTACCTCACATTTAAAGGGACGGTTGCATCTTCTTGATGAAATCGGTGCGAATCTAGAGGTTACAGACCAAGTGACACAAATATTGGCATATGAAAATAACTACCAATAAACACATCCAGGGCCTCAGATAAGAACACCAGCCCACAAAAAAAAAAAATAATAATAATTGAACAGTGTGTGTTTTTAATATGGCAAATAGCATGCAGAGTAGCTTGAGTTCCCTACTATACTCTTTAATTCACAGTATACTGTATTTATCCTGGGACGTGGGTTTTCCAGATTTTTCAGGCATGTTCTAAAATGCGATGTGGAACATGACCGTCATGACCTGGAAACGTTCCCTCTTGTTTGTTCACTGTATATAATGTGTTTTCACACAATACCCCTTCACATAGTGTCAAGGATGTTCCTCCAGTTTGACCAAATGTCACCAAAATTTACTCTAACACTGACTTCTGTGGGAGGTTGTGTGGGAAGCATCACTGACAGCTGTTTACTATAATACTATGATCCCATTAAAGCAGTGGTTCTCAAGCTTTTAGACTCAAATGACCCCCATTGTCCAACACAATTTTCAAAGCATGGTAAGGTATAATATATAAGATAATTCTTCCAGTATTTCTAATATAATTATAACAAAAATTTTGTTCTTTAATCTATTTTTATAATCAAAAATTAGAAAACAACCAGAAACGAAATTTTTTTTTAGTTTAATATTAATTAATATGAGTAGTAATTGTTAGTGATGCACCAAAATTTCAGCGACTAAAAAACAGTAAAATAAATAATTATTTTTTTGCTAATTTAACCCTTTAACTGTCACTGTCCCCTCTGTGGGACGCCTAAGTTTACTTCACCATATTACAAAGAAATCCTAATCTAATCATGACAAAATATACATCGTCTAAGACTCCTAAATAGATATTTCACCATATTTTTGTGTTACAAATTATGCAGGAAAAGTAATAGATTAATATATGTCAAGAGTGCAACTTAAAAAAATCTACATGTTATGTGTTCTGACCTTTGTCAAAAAAGACTTTCTTCGTTGCATTTTTCCCTATCGCGTTTTGGAAATCATAAGAAATTATATATCAGTTCAAAACTTAAAATCTCAAAATTCATCCTCTGAAAGGCATTTTAAAATCAGACGTTGCATTACCACGCAAAATGTACATTAAAATCATATTATAAAATGTTTTTATTCATGAATTAATAGAATTTAAGTCTGGATTTTTTCATTTTTATGTCTGTGTTCAAAAATGGGAGTTAAAGGTCAGTTAAAGGGCTAATATATTAAATAATAATTCAATGGTTTCACTATTGCATCACTATTAATTGTATTTGCATTGATGAATATTAATTTTATTTAAGTTTGAGGACCACTACAGTAGAGGCGGTTTTCACGGTTAGTCTTGAAATAGTACGGTGAATACATCTAATTTTTTTTGAGATTACAAAATTGAATGCAAATAATTTTTGTTTAACAAATGAATTGAGTTCTGTGATGTATTATACTGTTTTGCTCTGTAATCTGATTGCAGATCATTGCATATAAGGACAGAAACCCTGTGAAAAGACAATGGACTTTGATAAAGTGGCGTCAATAAATGATTTGGCACAAACGTCTCAAAAGTCCCTTCATAACAAGGCGTTGCTGTCGTCATCTCTGCAGTGTGTTTGCCTTGTGGGAGCCAGCGGCTGGTGCCTCAGTGACTTGTTGCTCCACTTGTGGGCATCCTGAAGACCCGGCTCCAGAAAATACAGACATGCTCCGAAACCAGCCAGGACCAGGACAGAGACCAGCAGATAGACGGGGACGAACCAGTCCAGAAACATCCAGGGCATCGTGTTATCTCAAAACAGAGAAACGGAGAGACAGTTTTATTATTCTCTAAACAGGAATGCACCTGTGCAATGCAGTACATGAAATGCTGCATAATCCATATTAAAATATGACAGTGCTGTCACTCATACTTAACAGTGCTGCATTCTCTCAATGAACTACCATGAAGATGAAGTACACTAACAGTGAAACATACTTATACAGCATGCTGTAAAACTTCACTTCCACACATGCACATATGTATCATGTGTTTCGACATACCTGCAGTCTTTCCTTGATTGGCTGTGAACTGGCACTGTAGTTTGGGGTTTAAAGTCTCAAACCCAGGATGAGCAGAACCGTCGAATTAAAATAACGAATAACAAAGCCAGACAGCAGCTAGTGAAGCTATGTGGACAAAGACATTTTATTTTATTCAATTCTATGGAATGAGGGCTTTTCTCGCACCCTTGCTTTCGTGCTCTCCTTGTCAAAGCTGTACCATCCCATTCCAGTTGGGAGGGGGGGTAACCATGGAGACATCTCTGACGAGGAAAGGGTCAGAGCAGAAGTTACGTAATTTTTTTGTAACCCTTTCTTCTCAGTGTTGCTTTTACATTCGTAATCTTTTTGTGTCAAACAGAAACTTGGCAGATATCACTGGAAATCAGAGTGAGTTTTTAGGAGGAATCTTTTCACGTCCCCAAAAAGGTTCAAATATCACACTCATGTTGTTTTTAAACTGTATGACTTACTTTCTGCTGTGGAACACAAAAGGAGAAATTTAAGAAAATGTTCATGCTGCTTTTTTGCATTCAGTGAATGGCGACCTTGTACACTGAAGTACAAAAATGATCATAAAAATGGTTTATATGCCAACATAGCTCTCTTGATCTCTCATAGATCTCATTTTACAACATATGCATAAGCAAGTTTGGCATTCCACTATTCATAATGAGACTATTCATATTCACTTAAAGGGACAGTGCACCCAAAAATTACAATTCTGTCATTAATTACTCACCCTCATGTCTTTCCAAACCTGCAAGACATCCATTCATCTTCGGAACACAAATTACGATATTTTTGATGAAATCCACAGCAGGTTTGGAACGACATGAGGGTGAGTAATTAATGACTGAATTTTTATTTTTGGGTGAAACAAACCATTTAATAGAGAAACAGAAGAATGTTGGTAACAAAAAAATAAAATGGAAGTCAGCGGGAGCCAAAACTGTTTGGTCGTCAACATTCTTCAAAATATCTTTTTTTGTGTTCATCACAATATTTGGGTGAACTACCCCTTTAAAATCTCCTTTTGTGGAGATGAATGACATTTCAAAGAATGACACCTCCCCAAATAGTTTTTTTCCCGAAGCCATTTTTCTTGCACACACACAAACTTGGGAGCTGCTGTATGACTCTAACTAGCTTGAGGTGAGCAATGCTTGACTGACTATACATAAAGCAGATTTATAAACACAAGCATATACAATGTCATCATAATAGCTCCCATTTCACAGTTGTTGGCCTTCAGAGTATCATGCTATTGATAGTTTCAAATGTCAGGCAAAACTGAACAGCACTGACCTACATTTGAGCACAAGACAAATGCAAGATGTGCAGCTTTCAGCAAAGCCTGAAGGAATTTAAACACAGAAACACATATTCACAGCAATCTGCACATTCACAAATACAGCTAATGCAAACATATTGGCCCCAGAAAATATTTGGATACTTAAAAATGTCATCTTAAAATGCCTGAATTTCGTGACAATTAAATGTCAAACCAACCAGCATCTGCAGTAAATTTTACTGGACCTCAGACCCCCCCTTTTTTTTTTCTTCACTAAAACAATCTAACAAATAAGTGTGTTTTATATGCAGTGTTACCAGGTCCGTGGTTTTCCCGCAGAATTGGCCTACTTTAACACAGTTGCCCAGGGTAGTTTTTGATGTCAATAAGGTCATATTCAGCCCCTGAAATACAAATTTACCAAGGGAACCTCGATAAAAAACGTGTATTTTATCCCTGGGAACTCGATTTTTAACGGGGACCCCCCTCGAAACGCTATATATTGGGCTAGTTTTGTTGTGGAAACCTGGCAACCCTGTTTATATGTAAGGAATAAATACCGACGGGCCGTTGAATTATCGTTATTGGTGTAACGTAAATTACCTCAGAGTCCGTGCGTCTCTACTAATAGTGAAACTTTTAGTTCATTTTCTCCTAGAACAGCGCCGTTGTTACCTCGCTTGTGAGAAATGTCATGTAGCTTTTAAATTGGTCTACTATTTTACTGATAAATCGTCAGAATAGAGCTAACAACGTTAGCGGGTGAATGTTTCCGCGTGTCTTACGTGTATGCGTTAGGGGCCGTCAACGCTTCCCATTGACTTTGAATGGGTGACGTCAAGCGTTGCCGAAAAGAATTGTGGATCCGTCGGCAGCGCTTCACTGGCGTTCAGTGAAGCGCCGCCGACGGATCCACAAACGTCAGCCAATCAGGATCGCTCTATGCAAATACAGTAGCCAGGCGGCAGCCAATCACGTTCATCCTGTTCAAGAGCAGCAAACTGAGGATAAATTTTAAAATGGAGGAGAAACTAATTATTGCGGTGGGCAATCCCCCGGTCCTTTATGACCAATCACTTTTTATGTATCGGGATTCATACCGGAGAGACCAGGCGTGGAAGGAGGTGGCAGAGGCCGGTGAATCTGGTGTGTATTGGACCCGTGAATGACAACGACCATACGTAGAATGTACCACCAAGAATAGCGCGCCATCAGAAATTTAGGTTAAATTTCATATAAAAAATATATACATGATCAGAGTGGTGGGTGATTTTTACTATTTATTATATATAATAAATATACAAATATATACAGGGTTTTTATATTATTAATGTTATTAAACTGTTCTTTTGTTTTTTGTTGTTGAGTTCCTATCTAATTTCATTGGCTGACGCTGCTATGACCATGGCGTCAGTGCCAAACTTCAGCCACGCCTTCCGTCAAGCGTTGAC
>JAHKKF010478187.1:0-11382 GCA_019740295.1 Labeo calbasu | reverse complement strand
GGACTGTCCCATATTAGCATATCTCCACCCTCAGCTAGCTGTCCACCAATTTCTCCGCTTTCGAGCAGCTGTAGCGACAACAATGTCTTGTAAGCAAGGCAGGTGTTTTATAGTTGGAAATAAAAGTGAACAAGAGCCTTCATTTTCTCCCGACAACAGAGCCTATGAGGACACAGTGAAACTGATTTGTTTTTGATGGTAAAGTGCTACTGAATACACAAAAAATGGAAAAGAGGGGCGGTGGTGAGCAGAGCTCATTAGCATTTAAAGGGACATGGACCGAAATGGGTTGCTGTGAGCAGAGCTGTTTTTGAAAAGGTAAAAAGGATGTTGTTTTACACAACCATTCAGTAATGTTAACCATGTTATGTTGCAGACATTTAATGAAGACCCTAAAGAATCATACCAACTTGTGAAAATGGGCATTCGATGTTCGCTTTAACATTCTTAAAACATTTTTGGAACATTCTTTTAACATTAATATTTAATATACATTTCCGTACCGTTCAGAGAAAACATTTCTATACTTTGTTCTCAAAATGTCCTTATGATGTTATTTTTTAATCTCAGGTCTATGATGATTAACATTCTTCTGTAATAGAATATTCCCACAGTGTTTTCAGAATGAAGGAATGAAATGTTTCTACATTCCTGAAAGTTCTTAAAGGGGTTAGTGCTCCCAAAAATTATCATCTTGTCATTAATTATTCACCCTCATTTCATTCCATAGCTGTATAACCTTATTTCATCTTCGGAACACAAATTAAGGTGAATTTTTGATGAAATCCAAGAGCTTTCTGACCCTGCATAGACAGCAATGCAACTCAAACGTTTTATGACCCAGAAAGGTAGTAACGACATCATTAAAATAGTCCATGTGATATCAGTGGTTCAACCTAAATGTTATGAAGTTACAAGAATACTTTTTGTGTGCAAAGAAAACAAAAATAACAACTTATTAAACAATTCTTCTCTTTTATGTCAGTCTAGGAAATACAAATCGGAAGATAGAAGTCAACAAGTGCGGTGCTGAAAAGAGGTGAGGCTACATGAGGTCTATAACAACAACGGAGCCTCTCAGGTGCTCCACCAATAGACGCAATCCAGAAAAACTGTTGGTATGGATTTTTGCAGATAACCTATTGATCCAGCAAATATTGTTGCAAATGGTCAAAACCTTTTCAACCTTAACATATTAAAAAACTGGACATTTTGAACATTTAAAACATTCTTTAAATATAAAAAATAGGTGTTTTTAAGACTGAGAGAACATTTAAATGTAACATTCTCATAACGTTTTCAAAATGATAAAATGGAATGTTCTTGTTACATTAACGTAACCAAGATGAAACTTTCTTAAGCCATTAAAAAATGGACACTTTGAATGTTTAGGAAACATTAAGAAATACTTTTTCATTGAAACTGAATTCATTTTTATAATTTAAAAGCGTTATTTTCCGGTTAATAATGTGAAGCCACTTTGAAATAATCTGTAAAGCGCTATAGAAAAACCTGTTAATGTGACTAGATAATTTTCTCTAACACACCTTTTGTTTTCCACCGAAGAAGATGAATCAATACCAGTCCGAAATGACCGAATGAATCAATACCAGTCCGAAAGTTTGTAAATGACATAAGTTTTATTTCTGGGTGAATTATCAGTTTAAGGTCTTTCTTGTGGCAATGCAAAAGCACTACAGGGGATAACAAAGCTAGGCGAGGATGTTTTCAGTAATGTATGACATGAGAGCCTTCACGTCTGAAATATTAATGTTCGAGCACAAGCCGGCGCTCATCATTAAGCACACGCATCACCAGGCTGTCGGTTTGTTTTTAGCTGCTTTTCCATATTGCATGTTGCCCAGTTAGAGATGCCAATTCATTGGTTTATTCATGGAGCGCTTGTCTTTACTTTAGCCGCAGTGATTTTCCCTCGAATGACTTTGAGAAGAAAGTTTGAACGTGGAAAAAGCCTGTTTATTTCGAGCAACAAATGAAGCCGTGATGTTTTTTCGATGCAAAGCCAGCCATTATATTTTCATTGCATTACACTAAGCTCATCGTGACATCATCAAAATGTAGATCGCCGTGCTTCCTTTTCCCCATCCGTGTCACATACAACATTAATCCGTGATGAATAATAGACTGTCAATTGCCAGCCGAGCATCTGAATGTACAAAGGCGCTATTCTAATGGCATTTCAGTCTGCCCTCTGTGCAATTATGGCAGGCCGCTCCATCCTTCAAAAGATTGAAAGGTTTTGTCTTCAACTTTATCTTACTGCCTCTCGACGCAAACAGCAGCATATATCTCTCGGAAAACAACCCGGGATACAGATTTTTGTTGGGCGTGCGTTGCCTACACACAGCAGAAAATGAAAGCCAGCCAGCGAGCAAAGCAATTATTTCTTATTTGAACATTTCAAGAACGGCGAGCCAGGTATGGCTCAGCACGCTTAATAAAGCTCTGCTGCTCGTTATACTTTCATGAAAACAGTGTTTTCTAGCCTGAAGGAAATAAATCAGTCTTGCTGCTCACTGGCCCTGACCCAGGGGTCACATTTTTATAGATGGCTACTTCATCATCCAGCAATCCGTTCTTGGACTGCACACTGAAGACGTGCAATTGCTTGGACTGACTAAAGCGACCTTGTTCTCTGATCCTTGAAAACAACTTAAATTGATAAAACAAACAGGTAAATCCAGCCAGATATACTACCATGCCACTTACCAGTGCATTCAGGTGTTAAGCCGTGACTTAAAGAGTGCTACTCTTTTTTTTTTTTTTTTTTTTTTTATCAGGGCATTACTTTTTGGATAATTTCGTAAACATTTAATGCCTTTTTTTCTTTTTTTAAATTAAATTAAATATTGCACTTTAATTCATTTTAAATGGGCTGTTTAAAAAACATGCATATAAAAATTGCACTTTTTTTTTTAAATCATGCTAACATATTATTGCTTAGATATCATGATTATACAGACAAAAGTGGTGGAAAGCCATCTAAAAGAAATGTGATTATTATATTTGTGTTGTATTGAATTATATTTATACTATGTCATACATCATCATTATGTATTATTATATTAGTATAGATGTGAAGAAAAACACAACAAATTTTGGAGAATGACTAAGTATGGCTCTTCTAATATGGCTCTTTTAAAGAGAGGGCATGTTTAACCTTTTGACCCCGGTCACATCTGCACTTGGAAGATGGGAGAAATAAATCACAACATAAACCAGACAAATCACCACAAAATGGCCATGTAATGCATTTACCCTGATGCTGTCATGATGCAAAAGGATCATTAAGTGTAATGCAATAAATATCAGAACTGTAAAGCTATGGAACACTTTCAGTGTTTATTTGATATAGCATTACTGAAGTCTGCTTTTGCATGTAATAAAATCACAGTTATATCTGCCCTCTCCAGCACTTTGTCTGTCGTCTGTTCCCTGTGCATTAATGATAGTATCCTAAAAATAACACGGTATGTAATAATGTTTCTGCAGATGCTTTCTAAGGGAGAGCGTAAACACTGTCCTCATGTGCCTGTGTGGAGTAATGTGATCACCAGCTTTACTGAGCTGATCTGATCTGATCACTAGACTACATGCCAAACCAATTATGAGATCAAGAACACCCGCCTGACATCTTGAAATGGTTACAAAGGACAGTTAGATCGCTAGGATCTGGTCGAGGGTCACAGAATGAGGCCTTTTCTTAGTTGCAGGGTTGAGGAGTCATATTTGATAGCCTATATGCTTGTATGCAAATCCAAATCTAATGCAAATACCATCTTCTGAAGCCATGTAATAACTAAATTTAAGTTGTTATTCACAAAAAAAAGAGTTGCGATTGAACTGGGCAGCTGCAATTTATTTGTTTATTTTTTTAAAGCATACTTAACGTTTAAACGGAGAGTTTCTCCAAAAAATTAAAAATCCCCTAAGACCTTCATTCATCTTTGGAACACAAATTAAGATAATATTGATGAAATCCGAGAGCTTTCTAACCCTGCATACACAGCAACGCAACTTCCACATTCAAGAAAGATAGTAAAGACATTGTTAACATAGTCCATGTGACATCCATGGTTCAACCTTGATTTTATGAAGCTACGAGAATAGTTTCTTTGCACAATGATACAAAAATAACAACTTTCTGACATAGAAACTGATGCGCTGCGCTTTGACATACATTGTGGTACTCTCGTGAACGTGCGTCAAAAACTGACACAGAAAAGAAGAAATTGTTGAATAAAGTTATTTTTTGTTTTCTTTACAAACAAAAAGTATCCTTGTAGCTTCATAACATTACAGTTGAACCACTGATGTCACATGGACTATTTTAAGGATGTCCTTGCTACTTTCATGATCTGAGCCTTGAACGTGGTAGTTGCATTTCTGTCTATGCAGGGTCAGAAAGCTCTTACATTTCATCTAAAATATCTTAATTTGTGTTCTGAAGATGAATGAAGGTCTTACAGGTTCGGAACGACATAAGGGTGAGTAATTAATGACAGAGTTTTCATTTTTGGGTGAACTGCCCCTTTATATTTTTCAACGGTTTATGATCTATATAGTACAAAAAAAGTTTTGCTGTTACCTAAAATTTCTATAGTTAGCATTTCTGTTTTCATCCCCATCATTTTAACTGTTCTTGTGCTTTAGGTCAGAACTTGAAAATACTGAGAAAATTGGAGTACTAATTTACCATAATTGTCAAAATAATAAAACTGCTAAATACAAATCAAACAATAAAGCAATAAAGTCTTTATGCAGTTATGTATGCAAAAGAAGACAAGAATGTTAAATATCAGTTTTCTCTAAGGAACTGATCACATTTTATTGTGTTAAAAAAGTTGTCACATTTTAATTTAAACAATCTGTTTGAAATTTTATAAATAGAAACTGTTATTGGGTAAACAATTGAAGTATTCCATATTTTTGTTTGTTACCTTGTCTTGCTATTTAAAGCCTGTAATTGGGTTTTATTGTGAGAAATTACCCCATATAATGCACTGACAGACTGTTGTCCTGAACAATAAAAGAAAACTAATCAATGTTCAATAGTTTGAAAATTGACAAGAGGAAATAGAGAACAAAAGATACATGTGACCCTGGACCATAAAACCAGTCTTAAGTAGCACAGGTATATTTGTAGCAATAGCCAAAAATACATTGTATGGGTCAGAATTATTGATTTTTCTTTTATGCCAAAAATCATGAAGATATTTTATATCAAAACTTTTTTGATTAGTAATATGAATTGCTAAGAACATTATTTGGACAACTTTAAAGGCGATTTTCTCAATATTTCGATTTTTTGCACCCTCAGATCCACATTTTCAAATACACCTTTAAAAATAAAGGTTCTTTATTGGTACCACTGGCTCCATGAAGAATCTTGAACATCCATAGAACCTTTCAAATGTAGAAAAGGTTCATTATAGTTGAAAAAGGTTCTTTAGAGTTTTAAAATGTTCTTCAAATGGGTCATTTTATGAACTGTTCACTGAAAGGTTCTTTGGGGAACCAAAAATTCAAAAACACCCTTTTGGAACGTTTATTTTTAAAAGTGTAGTTGTATTTCAGCCAATATTGTCCTATTCTAACAAACCATACATCAATGGAACGCTTCTTTATTCAGTTTTCATATGATGTATAAATCCCAATTACAAAAAATGGACTTTTATGGCTGGTGTTGTGGTCCAGAGTCACATAGTCCTGTACAGAAACTGCGTTTCAGAAAGAAAATGTTCACTGGAGTCAAAAGTGCGAGAAGTTCTGCCCAGTTTTAATATTTTTAAGTAGGCCTATGCACAGAACTGAATGTGATTTGGGAACTGCAAAATATGTGGACTACATTTTATGTTTTTTTGTTTTTGTTTTTTGAGTTCTTCTCTGTTTCCACTTTTCCCCTTTTCTGGGGTAAACAATCCTGTTATTATTGTGAGGAGAGCCAATATTAATGTACGTGGCTGTGGCCAAATAATGGAAAAATAATGCAAGCCATATTTCACCCCGTGCTCATCTGATGTATCAGTAGAGCAGCATTAAACCCGCCTTCAGCCGTCACCCTCCAATCAAACTCAGCTGAAGCGCCGGGCGCACTTTCATGAATGAATGAGAGCGGCTTCAGGACAGCAATCCTCCCGGGACAGTCACATCCTCGGACTCCTGCACGGATATTACAACCTCTGTTTCTACTGTCCACGTAAAGTATGGAAGTACGAGTCCCCTCAATCTCCCAGTGACACAATGACACTCTACAAAGCGGATTTTGTTAAGGAATGCCGCTCCGTGAAGCGATCGGAATGAGACGCGTGATGTCTTCGGCTCCGCTGCGGGACGCGCGGGCTGTCATTCGCCCGTTTGGCTTCCAGCTGGTCAAGGTGAAGCGAATAAAGTCCTGAAGAGAATGGCCGTCTACAGAGCGTCCTCAAAGGGATGGCAACTTTTACCAACGCGCCCCTGGACATCCGGAGACTCTTGCAAAAACTAGTCATTATGTTTTCCTTCAGCATCATAGGCGTCTCGATACTATACTTTCTGCTGGGATGCTGCGAGTCGGACTTGGTGGACACTTCACAGAACTCACCGCCGAGACTTTCACTGGAATGGTATAATAAGACCGTGCTGAGAGAGATACTAACGGCGCCTGACTATGTGGCAGATGATAGTGGAAACAGTTCAGGGAAGGACTGGACAGCGACCCGGCGCCTCCCGGACGCGCTTATCATCGGAGTGAAGAAGGGAGGCACGCGTGCGCTCCTGGAGTTCCTGAGGCTTCACCCGGACATCCGCGCACTCGGCTCCGAACCGCACTTCTTTGACAGGCACTACATGCGCGGTCTCGGCTGGTACAGGTAATAATGACAAAGGAACGCGCTTGGCGTTGGAATAGGACGTTGCACGTTGTTGTTGTTGTATGCCCGTTAATGATTGGAACTGCAATATAATGCATATAACTTTAAAGTACTTTAAGTAAAATTAAATAAGCGCATGCTGTATCAATTGATGCACCCAAAACTGCGTTGGGGGAGACCTTTGCACTTTTAATTACCTGGTGTCATTGTCTTATACAACACAATGCATTGTGTTACATGGAGAAAGAAAGCAAAGTTTAAAGATTGACTCTTTTTTATATTTATTTACAGGCTTTATTATGCCTTTATTCAGTCAGGACAGTATAAAGTAGACAGGAAAGCACTGGGTGGAGAGAGGGGAGCGGATCGGCATATGACTACGAGACGGGATTCGAACTCAGGTCGCCCGGAACGCAGTTGCGCTACATGTCGGCGCACTAACCAAGGGTACTGGCGCAGACAGTGGTTGACTCTTAAAGGGCCAGTGCACCCAAAATAAGGGTTGCCAGGTTTTCATAACAAAACCTGCCCAATTGCTAACTCAAAAGTGGCCTAGTTGCGTTTTCGAGGGAGTAAAATACAATATTTTTGGCAGGGTTCCCCTGGTAAAATTCACATTCCAGGGGATAAATATCACATTATTGGGGTCGCTTAAACCCACGGACATGAAAAACAACCCGTGCAAAAGTAGCCAGATTCTGCCGGAAAATCACGGACTTGGCAACACAACCCAAAATTTTGATTTTTTAGGAACTACTCTTAATGTCAGTACAGAACACAGAAGAAGATATTTTGAACAATCTTGGGGTTCAAACACCACTGACTTTCCTTCTAAGGACAAAATACACTTTTCTAAAATAGTTTCTTTTGTGTACAACAGAATGAAGTCATGGAGAAATGGGTGAGATGATTAAATAGTGAAATAATCTTCAATCAATCAATAAACATACAACAAACCAAGTCAAAGTAACAACAAATGCAACAATGGCTGCAAGAACCAAATAAGACAGTGCATAGTCAAAGAATAATGGAAATGCATTATCCATGCTTTGCATTGCAAACTGGTTCCTTGGACACAGGGCATAATAACATTGAAAATGCTACAGTAAAACAAAGCAGCTGTTATGCAAAATTACAATACAAAGTCACAAATTTGTTTACAGTGTACTTATGCTTTCCTAATAATTAAGCAACTTTGCATGCAGCATTTCTTTAGGATACCTTGTGTTGTAGTACATTCCTTTGTATAAATACATAATACGCTTACGCTACTGACTGTCCTAAAGTGCGAATTTCACCACTGTGTGACCTTAAAGCAATGCCGTTTTTGATGAACATAAGCGTATTATTTGACGAGGAGTGTTATCAATATTACACTAGGCTCATATTACATTCATAAAGGTTTGAGTGAGAAAAATAATGCCATCTGGCTATTGCAATCCACTGAAGTGGGGCTGGATATAAGTTGGCAGTGTTAATCATCTCTAGAGCTGTTGCCAGATGTTCCTTTATATTGAGAACACTTGTGTGTCAATTGCTGGATTTGAAATATGTCTTGGTATCTCGAAATATCTAAAAGTGTCTGGCAGATTTGGTGGATAGGGAATTTAGTCTGCAGATGTTGGGGATGAGGCCTTGTATTCTTAAGCATAATGTCAATTAGTTATTTATTGGCTGGTCTAGAAAACAGAGTGGCAAGTTGATCAACAAGCCCATTGGAGATTCTGTCCGTATCTTCAATAAAGTCTCACTCTCCATTTTATGGTTTGTCACGCTGCCTTCGAACTGTTCAGAGAGTTGACAAAACTCAATTACTTACCTTTTAAGCAACTGATTGATTGTTTTGTCAATTCACAATCAGCTCGCTTAGTGTCTGCGACCACATTAAACGGTCTGGAAATGCTTCTAAACACTTCTACGTTTGGGGCGTTTGCCTGTAAGCATATTGCTTTGATATTCCTTTGTGTTTGGCACATAAATCCCCGGTGTTCCGCTCAGAGGAACGAGCCGAGAGCGGGCAGATTGTCATCTTGCCGGGACCAGATGGACCTCACAGCATGACGGGCCACTTGACATTATTGTGAGATCTGTCAATTGATCTTTAACCTGAGTCACATTTTCCACCAAACATAATGATCTGCGCCAGGGACTTCATATGGTCAGAGGACCCACAGATAAGCAGCCAAACGCAGATCCTGGAATCTGTCCACTCTGACTTATTCGGGTCTAATGGAATGGACCGGTCATTAATCTTGTTATCAAGCGCAGATTAAATCTGTAGGTGTAGGTGGGGGTGGGACGCTGGTTTTGCAATCTCAATTCAGATCTTTTCCAAAGAGAATAAATGGCAGAAAAGCACAGATAAGGTCTGAAACGTGGCTAAGGTGATAGATGGAATATCGTCCTTATAGTGTTTCTACAATTGATTGGCGCCAATGCTTGACCTTCACGCTAGAATTAAATCGGTTAGATTCAGTTACAATTAGCAAGAGGTTTTATTCTGCTGAGGCTCAGAGTTCAAGTTTCAAACGCCAATACTGTCACTTTCCTTTAAAGAAATCTATTTGCTGTAAGTCACTCTCAATAGTGCACGAGAAGGATCCTCTTAAAGGTCTGGAACTGATATAAGTGCAAACGTGAGATTTGAGATCTAAACATTAGTCATCATGTGAGAGCTTTGAAACACACTTTTGCAGTTTCTGAAGTCTGAAAAGCATCAATATATTGATTCAGAAGTACTGGAGGGACAGTCGAGCCGAACCGAAAATCTCAAGACCGATTTCCTGGAACCATGCGGTAAAATAAGCAGCGTGTTTCTCTTCAGTCCTTCTGGAATGCGCCTTCACCGTGATAGTGCTGCGTCACGCGCTGTAATTTGGTTTGCTGGTGTTGCATCTGATGTCATCACATTATGGGAATTCATTTGCAATTCATAGAGTGGTCATTAAAACGGCCATTTAAATTCATACCCTGGCTTGGAGTCAACACCAAACCTTGATTTTGGTGAGGAGTTTTTTTTAACATGCATATGTTTATTCAAAAACGTAATTAGGTTGTGAGCATTCCTGGTTTTGTAATGCAGAAATGAGACATGCCTTTATAGCAGTTCATAGGCTTGTCCTGAGAGGAGCTTTTTTAAGGCCATTAATTATTAATGCACTGTCAATATGAGTAGTGCATCTATTTTACAAGGACACGGACTCATCAAAATACTGCTGCTGAATAGAACAGAGGAATATAAAAGCCTTTAATAGTGAAAACGATGAGATTTTGTAACTTCCACACGCTTTTCACACAAACACAACACAACTAAACAAAGGAAACCAACATGACTACAAGAGCCTGTCAGTTATTGTATTTAGTATTGCATAAAAAAGATGCTTGATGTGACCTGAAGTGAAATTTCTGTGTATGTTTTTTTTGGCTAGGTGTCTATATTGGCATAAGTAAACACTAGTTTATGGAATCAACATAAGGCTAGATGGTCCATTGGTAATTCAGCTCTCATTAGGTGTCTCGAGGGAGTGGGAATGGGGATCTGGCGTCTGAGCCCCTTGATGATGGATGTTTCTGGGAAGTGGACAGGGCACAGTTACAACTGACTGGCTCTTTAATGGCCTCTATATGCAAAGAAATGGATGGTTGGGCCCAAACACACACACACACACACACACTTCCTAATCCCCATTGTCTTACTGCAAGCGCATATTCCTGTGTACCTTTACAGAATTTATTATATAAATATTGGCTTCATTAAACTGTTTTTTCTTTAATTAATTGAACAATTTTTTGCACTTAAATAATGTTATTATTTTATTTATTTATTTTTTTTTACAAATTATTACAAAATGTCAGCAGTGAAAAATGTTTGCAAAAATATTTGCACAAAAAATGTACAGTTCATAACACGTTTATGAATTTCAATATTTTGTCAGATTTTTTTTTTTTTTGCAGTTAGCTGTTTTATTATCAATATTATACACTTATACACATATACACTAAAGAATTACTGGAGGACATTTTACAAGAAAATACTATTTCGTTATTTCTACTTTAAAGTTCATGTTTAATTCAGTGTGTTACTTGCCATTTATATATATATATATATATATATACATACTGAAAAAAAATTAGTGTAGAAAAAATATATATATAACATATTACCAGTCAAACATTTTTAAACTGTAAGATTTTTAAATAAGTTTTTTTTTCCTGTTCTGCTCACCAAACCTGCATTTATTTGATCCAAAGTACAGCAAAAATATATAAGATTTGTACTATTTTAAAATAACCAATTTCTATTTTTTATTATATCCATTTTTCTTCTATTTTATACTATTATACGTTCAGCATCATTACTCCAGTATTCAGTGTCACGTGATCCTTCAGAAAATATTCCAATATGCTGATTTGCTGCTCAAGAAACATTTCTGATGATTATTATAATTTTTATCAATATTTAAAACAGTTGAGTACATTTTTTCAGGATTCTTTGATGAATTGAAAGATC
>JAHKKF010478183.1:0-13000 GCA_019740295.1 Labeo calbasu | reverse complement strand
ATCTTGAGTTGAAGTTGGTATCTGTTTGGACTCTAGGTTCGGGAGAAGCCAGCTTCCGACCTTCGTGTTGTACCTGAGAACGAGCCTCTGGATTCAGACACAGAAGCTGAGCAAAACCTGTTGGAACGGATCAAATCCATCAAGCAGGAAAAGTATGTAGATGTAAAAGAAATCTCACAAGTAGTCTCAGGACCACATTGCATGACCTTGAATGCCTTTTTCTGTTTTGTGTTCCAGAGAGGACCTTGCCTGCAGGCTACCAGAACTAGAACAACCCGGTTCTGACCAGGAGAACCTTGACTCAGAGGCGTCGGTCAGCTCCGAGAGCCTGTTGGATGAGCGGGCGGTCTGTTCGGACACGGAAGGTCAGTATTAAGGTACAGACTCCCCTTGTTTTGGACCAGTCCTTTGTTTTTTCCCCTGCAGTAGTCACCCATGTGTGGGTCCTGTCCTTGTTGTCTGTGGCGCAGGTTTGGACGGGATGCTCCTGGCGCAATTAAAGAGGGTGGCGGTGCCATCCGCTCTCTAGCAGGTTGTGATCTCATCTAACCCAACTGTTTGTTATGTGCATGGCTGCGGTGATGGAATAAGACACTGCATGTTGTCTTTCTTGACTGTTGGTGGGTTCTGCTTTGGGCTTTCTTCTGCTTTGGGGGTTGATTGGTTCTGTCTCCCTATTGTAGGACAAGCAATCATAGTGCCAAGATTATCCAAACCAGCTTCCCTTCCTAAGCCTCTCACCCTGGCCCAAGGAGGCAGCACACGGGCTGACGGCCCCTTTCTTCCTTCACTGTCTTCTCCCAGGCTTCAACTCCAGCGTCGCCACCCTATCATCCCCAAAACGGTCAAGCTTCCCCCAGGAGTCCTGTGCCACCCAGCTGTACAGTCCCTCCCTCCCCGCAAAGCCCAGTCCCTCACCCTCGTCCAGCGGCGCGAGCAACCCGGCCGCCGCAAAGACAGCATCCAGTCCCTCTACATCGCCGCTGGAACCGAGCTCCTCTTCCCGTCCTCATCTACAACCTCAGACGCCTCCAGTGCACAGGAGCTCCAGACCTCCTCCCGACGTTTCTCGGACCCGGACATTGCTTTCGTAAAGGATGAGGTTTGAGTTGCAAAGCTGCCTGCTCTCAAAAGAACAATTCGCTTGGTTGCCGTCATTGGCGCTGACTGCTTGCCACGGTCATAGCGACTGATAAACAGAATTGTCTCACCTAGCACTTTTCCATACTAATAATATATTGGATTTTTAAAGAGACTTTTTAGGACTTTTTAGGATTTGTGCTGCATAAAGGCGTTGACATGCGTCAGTGCTTGATGCTTGATTTTATTTTTCTTTTTTTTTTACTTTTTTAGCATCAAGTCTTGCACCTTTTGTGTCTTTAACGAACAGGAAAAAACTAATTCATCCATGAGGAGTGATACCTTGATGATGTTTTGTGGACAGATTGAACTAAGGCTTCTTTCATCTTAAATGGACTTTTAAGCTGTAGATCTTTCTTTGCATTTCTGCACAAGAACTCAATGTACAAGTTTTGACTAGAGGGGGAAAGGATGCAGCACTATCCACGTTCCTCTTGGACCAGAATGCCATAACCGAATGCAATTTTCCAGAATAACGCAGAATGTTTTTGTTTTTTTCTGCTAAACGATATGACACTTTGGATCTGCGTGGATGTCTATTCAGAATAGCTTTGTGTAGGACTAAATACATTTAGTGGCCAAGCCATTGTGTTTAATACTAAAGTATGCTGTTGAATGTTGAATGAAAAGTATGGAACGAATGCTGGCTGGATGTCTGTGATGTAAATTACGTTTTGCATCATGAGGACCGTATGTGCCTACTAGTATCGCTGTTTTTGAGTCCTCGGTGACAACGTTTTTGCATTTAATGGAGAAATGAAACTAATTATTTTCCTACAATACAGTTTATACTGGCTGCAAACCTGTGTGCCTTTTCTATTTCTTACCCATAATTCTTTGCAGCTTCCATTTTGCTCCGGAGATACCCCCGACCATACTCTTATTCTTATTCTTCCTGTAATACATACTCCTAAATATCACCTTTAAATGAATGGTGTTTTTTTTTTAAAAATAAGAATGGTTTTAGTTGTCATTTTAATACATTTGTAACACAGTTTGCAGAACGGGAAGGAGGAGGCGGGAACCAGCGAACACTTAAACACTTTAATAATAAAATAAACAAACACAAAAGTCCTCTCTCATCTTCCACTGTCGTTGCTCCTCCTTTAATCCTTCCAGAGCTCCTCAGTGGGACTCGAGACGGTAAGTGGCACAGGTGTCGCTCATTATCATTATACTCCACCGACCTCATTCCATTACCATGGCTCTCAGCCCCACCCCACTGGTCACAACATTATTCAGTGGATAGTGTGAAAAAGATGAGTAGCGCAACATTTATAAACAAACAATACAAAAAGTATTGACAATAGGACTGACAATAGGAGTGTCCAGAAATGACTGTTCAGATAAAATGCAGAATAAATCCAGATAAAGGAATTAAGAGGAGCAGAGTCCTTTCTAGCTTTGCTTCTGTACCATGGCTGCTTACTTGAAATGCTGCGTACTGGATTAATGGCCGTTCTGTTAAAGCAAAATAAATAAGTAAATAGCTATTAGTTAAAATGCATTCAAAAAATATGTGCATGAACATGTTTGACTGTTTAGAACTACTCTGATTGTATTACAAGCACACAGAAACTCAATATGCATAGCATTAGGACTTATTACAACACACCTTTGACCACCAGTTGTGTACTGTGATCAATTCCCAAAGCTGGGACAAAACAGAGGTACGTTCCTCCATCAGAGAGCTGAAGATTTTTGAGTTTGAGAAAGACGTGACCCTTAAGCTCCTCACGTAAAACCTCTGCTCTGTTTTTGTATGCTGGGTCCTGTTCCTTTATTGAAACTTTTCCATGGATAATATCGAATACATTCCTGGTGTCATTGTGTCTCCAGTGGACTGTCTGTTGTTTTTCTTCAAGTATAATACGTCTGTGACTGCACTTCAAGATGGCAGAGCCTCCTTCAGTGCTTTCAACTACCTGATGCAGAGACGCTAGAAAAGACAACTTTTATTAGTTACATAACTTTATTTTATAAACTAACTTATAGTTTAACATTATTTCTGGAATTGTACGTCATTAATCAAATAGTATGAGTGCCATTAATCATGTGACTTTGTACATAAAAAATTAAATAATAAAAATGCATCTTAAAATCATTTTCATTAGTAGCCTCAAACGTTTAAACCCTAGCTCACAGACTGCTGTGTTCTTACCTTCCTCTATTAACAGTGTCAAAACAAAGATGAAACTGCATCTGTAAACCATGAAGAAAAATTAAACTTGGAATTAGAAAACGTAACGCTATTCTGTCAGCAAACAGGAAAACTTAAGCTCATATACATTTCGGTTAAGGCTAGAAGTAATACAGCTCTAGCTACTGGGCATGCGCACATCAATCTAACATTATTTTTGTTACACTATACAACAATAATACTGTTTTTGTATTATAGTAATGGGGTAGGTGTACACGTTAAAAAAAAATCTAATAGGTAGAACAATTCATTTCATTAAGTTTCCGGTCGGAGCTGTATCCCTTCTAGCCACAACCTATAATTTTAATTTTTAAATAACCCTCGAACAGTAAGCGTGACTCTGATTAGTCGACTCCGATCAGTGGGCGAGGCCAAAACAGAGGGGCGTTTTCGACCGTGTTATCTGATTCACTCAAGTCATAGTGACGGTTGCATTATAAAGAAACACCCACCAGTTTGAAAACACTCACAAAGTTAGAAACGCCCACTTTTGTTCTGCAGAGACCTCACTCTCCAACGGACAGCTCAGCCCCTCCCCTAGGCTACCCTTTGTAGAGCCTTAGGTGCTTATTGCCATCTTCACATGTGAATAATGTAATTTGACAGCTCTGTAGTTCAGTCAAATGAATGACTCGGGACGTGAAACTTTCTATGCACGACACTGGATAGAAGCCTGTCCCGTTTGCAGTTTCTTTCAAACGTCTCGCGTTATGCACTGTTTTCATTATTATTTTTTAAAACCACATCTGCCCCTGAATGGTGCAACTAGCCATTAAACAGTACTTTATTTTAAAAAATATCCTTGTGAAAAAAGGAGATTATTGGCGGTTTTTCTCTTGCAAAGACATAAATCTAAGTGTCATTTTACAACACTGCGATTCAAACATATGTGATCCTGGACCACAAAACCAGTCTTAAGTAGCACGGGTATATTTGTAGCAATAGCCAACAATACATTGTATGGGTCAAAATTATTGTTTTTTTTATTTTATGCCAAAAATCATTAGGATATTAAGTAGATCATGTTCCATTAAGATAATTTGTAAATTTCCTATCGTAAATATATCAAAACGTTTTTTGTTTTTTTTGTTTTTTAGTAATATGCATTGCTAAGAACTTCATTTGGATAACTTAAAGGCGATTTTCTCAATATCATATCGATATCATAACAAACCATACATCAGTGGAAAGCTTATTTATTCAGCTTTCAGATGTATAAATGTGTATATGTATAAATCTCAATTAAAAAAAAAAAAAGATCCTTATGACCGGTTTTGTGGTCCAGGGTCGCATATTGTCTAAATGACACATGAACTCAATGTCACAAGCCTTCCAAAATCTCACAATCTACACTGAAAATTAACAATGAGAGACCAGTTTAAATTGAGAAAGACTTACCTTCGGTACATGTTGTAGCCTACTCTGTGTTATGGATACTGTCAGATGCAGCATGATCACGTTTATTTATAAGCACGAGGCAAATGTTTTTAAAAAATGCTACATGCCTGGAAAGTGAAAGTATCCGCTATAGGCGGAGTCTACACGGTAAAAGCGAACTCTATCAGCTAAATAACATGCGTCGTAAAACACCAAATCAGATTTATAATTAACACTATTTGCATTAAATAATATCTCAGAATGTGACGCCATCGACAGTGTTTGCAAGTCGATTTGCTCGGCCATCTTCTCAGTAAACAGCTTCTGAATTTTCAATAGGCTGAAAGCATTTTCCGCCGCCCGTTTTTCAGTATTCATAGCCTACAATTGGTCAGAACCTCAAATCAATAGCCTTCATGTAAATAGTGTTTTATTAAGAAATACTTGAGTAAATGTTATAATATATTATTCTTTAGGTCTCATTTCAATGCACTATTCAGTCGCATGTGTAGTGTGGAAAGTATATAGAATACAAGTATACAAGAAAACAGACTTTTTTAAAAATAGTAAACAACCTTAGATTATAATCAGGTTTTGACTATAATTTAAGGGTTAGAGTGCAACTGGCGTCAGCTGGAATTTTTGTATATTATTGCAGATCCAGTCTGAATGGAGACATAGCAGCAAGAGTGGAACAATAATTTGGTTCACTTTCTTTTTTGGCAAACCTGTGTGCCTTTTCTCGTTCTTACCCATAATTCTTTGCGGCTTCCATTATGCTCCGGAGGTACCCCTGACCATACTCTTACTCTTATTCTTCCTGTAATACATACTCCTAAATATCACCTTTAAATCAATGGTGTTTTATTAAAAAATAAGAATGTTTTTAGTTGTTATTTTAATACATTATTCAGTGGATAGTGTGAAAAAGATTAGTAGTGCAACATTTACAAACAAACAATACAAAAAGTAATGCCTCTCCAGCCTGAATGGTGCCATATTCATGATCTGGGGAACAATAGTTAGTTAAAACAATAGCGCTGTGCTTCACTGACAAGAGAATGAGCAGAAAAACCTGTTCAAATAAAGTGCAGATGAAGGAATTAGGAAGTGCAGAGTCCATCCCAGCCCTCCCTCTGTACCATGGCTTCTTACTTCAGCGGTTTTGCATTTCATGAATGATCTTTCTGTCAAGGCAAACCTAAAACCATTAGAAGCAAACTGTGCACTTATAAAATTATGCTTAAACAAATGAGCAAAGGTACCAAGTTATTTCAACACACCTTTGACCACCAGTTGTGTACTGTGATGAATTCCCAAAGCTGGGACAAAACAGAGGTACATTCCTCCGTCAGAAAGCTTAAGATCGGTGAGTCTGAGAAAGACATGGCCCTTCTTGAGCTCCTCGGTCAAAACGTCTGCTCTGTTCTTGTATGCTGGGTCCTGTGCCTTTATAGACACTTTTAAGTGTCATGGATAATATCATAAACAATCCTAGTGTTATTCTGTCTCCAGTGAACTGTCAGTTGTTTTTCTTCAAGTAAAATCTTTCTGTGTGTACTTCAAGAGGACAGAGCTTCCTTCAGTGTTCGAGGCTAGAAAAACATTTTCTTAGATTTACATAACTTTAATTACTGACTATTAACCCTTTCACACGTGAGTGTAAAATATTTTAGCTGAGCCCCCAGCGTGAGTTTTTTTTTAGGCGACCGTTATTTAGAAGGTGTAGCCTTATTGTTTCCATGGCGACGCGTCGTGTTTGTCACGTGACACAACGCAGACACAATAGCGCTGTATGACACATGTATCACTTTTATATCGATTTTCCCTTTTTATTATTAATATTCACAAACGTGCTGACTGTATTATGAAATATCTGATATTCCGATTCGGTTTAAACACTTTTATAATGACCGCGTTAGTTGATCTATACCGGGTGATGGGCGCTGCCATGTTAGTTCGCGCTGAATCCGAGCTGTGGGATTTACAAAACGCAAATTCATCCTCTCTTCCCGAAAAACATTAAAGTATCTGGTGAGCTGGGAGAAGAGCAGAGTAAACTTTATAGTTACCTACACAATTTGTATATGATATCAATAAACATGTCGTCAGATAACATTTGTAAGGATCATTATTGCCCCTTCCATAGACATCGGCGTGTATTTTACAAACTATAAATGCATCGTTTTACTAGGACTTATGTGTATTTAAATGTCTGGAACCTAAAATAAGTATTATATGGTTGAAAACACGGAATAGTTGCGATAATATGACAAGCGCTCAGCGCGTCAGATCTGGCTCAGCGCCAGTCAAAGAGCCAAAGCAGATTTGAATTCAGCAGTTGATCACGTGACGCGCTGAACGTTCGAATCACACCGGTGTGATCGTACGCCTTAAAGGGTTAACTATTACAGTATGGTCTAGTTAGAGACAGAACTGAAAATCATTTTTATTACACTATTTCTAGATTTGTATGTCATTAGTCAAATAATAAATGAGTGCCATTAATTGTGTGTCTTTGTAAGGAGTCAGACAATAGTTAAGGTGTTTTGAAAAAACATTGCAAATCATGCTGGAGAGCTAGTTTAAATGCAGCAAAGAAAAATTACATTTTCAGTTACACGTTAATTAACTAAAATGTTATTTTTCTGATAGATTGTATGAATAAATGTAATCATAAAAATGCAATGTAAAATAATTTTCACTAGTGACGTTTAACAAAAACGTAACGCTATTCCGTCAGCATGCAGCAAATGTAAGCTTATTTTCAAAAAACCACTACAAACTTGAGTGTGATTGGTCGACTCCGACCACCTGACCACGCCTTAACTGACAACTCCATAGCCGCTCCCCTAGGACTTTAACTCTACGCTTTGTTGTGGTGCAACTTGCCATCTATCTATGTAAATAATAAAATCTGACAGCTCTATAGTTTAATCGAATTAATGACTCGGGACGTGACACTTTCTATCCACGACACTCGATAGAAGTGGGCCTTGTTTGCAGTTTCTTTCAAATGTTTCTTGTTACGCACTTATTCATTATTAATTTTTAAAACAATATCTGCCCGTGAATTGTGTAACTAGCCATTAAACCGTACTAACAGTGCTTAAATGTCCCTGTGAAAAAACGAGTTTATTGGCGGTTTACTATAGCAAAGACACATAAATCAGGGTCGTTCTACCACATTGCAATTCACTGTTGTCTAACTTGATACGCAGATAAACTGATTGTCACAAGCTGAAAAAAAAAACATTCCTAATATATCTCACACGAGTATATGAAGAGTTCAAATGCAAAACCAGCTAAATCCATTTTACGTCTTTCTTTAAAAAATGCATTTTTATCAGGCTCAGATGTATAGGTTTCTATGTAAGTACCGGTACTTCTGATTGGGCTGAGGCTGGAATTTAACGAGTTTGAAGAAAAAGTATTTGATGGACGTATAATATGTGTCGAGAGCATTCACTCAGTATCATTATCTCATTTTTGACCGAGATAGTTTTTAGCTGGTTTTGCATCTGAACTCTTCATATTGTGCACCAAACATTAAAATGGTTTTCTGTAGTGTGTTTTGGGACATATTCTATTAGGATTTATTGGTTTTAACAAACCACCAATAGAAGGCGACCAATTACCATTAGAGACCAACAGGGACTATTACAGTTTCCATTAAAACCAGTGAAACAATTACAAATTCTGTGATGGTTTCTATTGTTACTTCTTCTTCTTCTTCTTCTTCTTCTTCTTCTTCTTCTTCTTCTTCTTCTTTTTTTCTTCAGCAGAGAAATGTTTGCAAGTCGATTTGCTCTGCCATTTTCTCAGTAAACAACTTCTAAAGTTACAAATGACCAATGAGGGGAAAAAAAAGGCAAGTACTTAATTGATTTTGTCAACATTTTAAACATTCGGAAAACATTCTAAATTATAAAATGGAATGTTTTCTCTGACATTCTTATAACCAAGAAAATAACCTTTAAAAAAATAACATTAAAAAATGCATTTATTAAACGTTCAGAGAACTTTTAGAAATAACTTCATATTTTCATGGTTCTGAGAACATTCAAAAGGTACATTTGCATAATGTTTGCTATATTACAAAATGGAATGTTCTCTTAAAGGTATTGTTCACTCAAAAATTAGGCTAAGCATTTGCCTGTAGCCATTGACTTTCATAGTATTTATTTAATTTTATTTAATTTTATTTATTTATTTTTATATTAAGTCAACTGCTGCCAGCAACTGTTTGGTTACCTACAGTCTTCAAAATCTTGTTTTTTTTTTTGTTTTTTTTTTTTTTTGTTTTTTTTTGGGAGAAAAGATTTGGAACAACATGAGGGTGAGTAAATGGTGATCAAATTTTCACTTGCATTTTAACTATGCCTTTAATGATTTCTCTAATGTTCTTATGAAAAAAGTTTTTTAATATATATATATATATATATATATATATATATTAAAAAAAAAAAACAAAAAAAAAACTAGTTTTAAACATTCAGAAGTTTTCATAACTTAGGCCTAATGTGAACATTTTAGGAGATTTTACTCTACCAGTTTTGATTCTATGCTGTTTCCGAGCTAATCGGTTTCACAACAACATGCCCGATATGCTGATAAAAACATAATATTTTTATTAATTAGATTTATACAAACACAAACACAGAAAAAAGTAGTAATACAGTGTCTTAACATTGTCTGGCTGAACTACCTCTTAACCAATCTTCACATTTTTTTTTTTTTTTTAGAATTAAATGTAATTTTGTCATCTATAATTATACTGTTAGTTACATAAAAACAGTACACACACTAAAATGCACCTTACTTTTACTTAGGGGATAGTAGGGGAGAGCGGGGACAAAAGGTCTGTTTTTCAGAAAAAATAGATTAGACAGAAAACTAAAAGATATAAACAATTGTCTTAATACATTTTGTTGGTAAAACCAAATGGCATAAGACTTTTGCACAGTACTGTATGTTTCAGTCCTTCATTCTTTAGTTAATGTGTGAATGTGTTTGAGGAAATGCAATGGGCACATTTGCTTTTATGTGTTAAGAAAATAGAGAAAATATATATTTCCACATCAGAAACTAAAATTAAAATAATAAAAAGATAAAGGTTGAGTTAGTTTATGTTTATGTCAGTGTGTTTGCTTTGTACAACACAAGTTGTTTTGCAAGTTTTACCTCGAAAGCTTGTTTGCACAGTAGACGACATCCACGAGCATGGTAAAGCTGCATGGTCCTTCAATGGTCTCCTCCAACACAACTGCCACATCCTTCAAAATCAATAGCATTCTGGCAGAGACGGTTTTGCCTTATCAGTAATTCTTTCCATTATATTTGAATGTTTTATTCTTACCTGTAAGTGTCAGGAATTTATGAGTATTTCCATTTTGCATAAGGTTTGTCCTGACAGCAAGTGTGTGTTAAATATCATGAACTTCAGAAATCTAGTGCACAAGAACAAAGCACAGCAGAGAGAGGCTGGAAAAAAATACTAAAAGAGATGTGATGATAGCAGTATTTTTACAATAATGAGTATCAACTCGCCAATCTCGTGCTCCGTCTCATATATGTGCGCATTAGATTTATGAAGTGCATGAAATATATATGCATGCAAACCTTATGCAAAATGGAAATGCTCACATGAATTCCTGACAGTTACAGATGAGAATAAAACAGTCAAATGTAATTACTGATAAGGCAAAAACAGTCTTTGACAAAATGTTATCATCTGACTTTGAAGGCTCTTGATGAAGCGTTGGATGTGGCCATAAAGGAGTTGACCTGTGAAGGTGTACTACACCAATACCTTTCCATGGATTTGCACAGACTTTACAGGTTTTTTTTTTTATACAATCGCTGCACTTGTCATATTATCACAACTATTCAGTGTTTTCAACCATATAATGCTTATTTTAGGATCAAGACATTTAAATATACATAGGTACTAGCAAAACGATACATTTAGAGTTTGCAAAACTCCACGCCGATGCTGGCTCAACTTACCCCACAGGATTTGGCTCACTTTGCTCCATAGCTGGCATTTTGGAAAAAAAACTAGCTAGCTTACCAGTTCAGGCTAATATTTAGCTTGATGTAATAACCATAACATCTGTTAATCTAAAATGATACTTTGACAAGCCAAAAACTTTTTTACAGTTTTTCTCGATTGCTAAAACACTGTAACCAGTCTTTTGAACTAAAATTTCAAAACAATAATGCACACCCAACAATTTTTCAAAAAGCACACCCATTTCCCTGAACTATAAACACTGTTCCCCTGGTTTAACACATGAGTCAGATTTGGTGAACTGTTACTGCAAAACTCTACACACAAATCCCTACATTTCTCAGTGCTTACACCATGTGGTCATTTAGAAAGCACTAGCATTCAATATTGTTGAATGTCTGCAAAGTTCGAGCTCAGTTAGCACACAATTACCCAAGTGGAAACACTAGAAGTCAAAATTTATCACACACCAATCAGAACCTTCGATGGAGATAAAAGGGCCGAAGTCAGCTTACAGTTTTGTGCATTTCTCAGATCAGAAATGAAATTCTCAAAACTACTTGTTCAACCTCCACATCATCTAGTCACTTATGCACATCATAAAATGTTTCTAATTGTTTTTTAACAAGTTGCGTTTGCTTTGGTATGTTCATGCAACTGATTTGACTGCAGTTTCCTACATTCTGACAGTGGACTTTCTCATTTATATTTCCGCCTTTGCCCATATTTCCTTTTTCTTTTCTATTTCACAATGATTTTGTAATGTATTTATATTTTATTGAATTTTTTTATGTTTTTATGGTTATTTATTTTTTTTTTTTATGTCAGACCACTAGTAAAAGTGTAACTGTGTATCCCATCCAGTCTTTTTCAATCAATATCCTGCATACAGTAATATTCAATTTTGAAGACAAAGAGTAGGAGGTGAAAGAGGAAAAGGAGGAGAAGAAGGAGGACGAGGACAACAACAACATGGAAGAGAAATAGGAAGAGCAAGGGCAAGAAAACGAGCAGTCTCATATTTTAGTTGATGCGTGCCAGGGTTGGGTCAGGCATGCAAGAGGATTTTACCCCCGCCGCCTGTGATGTTGAGGAGGTTGTTTGGCCTGTCCCAGACTGTCCCAAATTATTTTTGTTGTTTGCTGTTTTGTGCTGTACTCTACAGTACAATAAATTCAGGATTAAAACACTTGCAAATGCATACATTTGTTGTGTTCATCATGTGATTTTTTTTTTTCTAAGCAACACTTATTACCAGTTTTCGTAGTATTGTTTTGAATTGATCTCATCAGTGTATAAAACTGTGTTGTAGTGTGTGTTTTTGAGGGTTTGTGTGTCAAGTCTGAGAGCAAAGTTTGTCTTTTCAGCAAGATTGAGTTGTTTTGAGTGGAAAGCTTCATTTTGACCTGAATATAGTAAGTTCGGGGAATTGAATTAGAAGTTACGGATTTGTGTTTAGAGTTTTGCAAAAGCGAGGCATAATTTCAAGAAATGTGTTTAAGCAATTGAGAAAAACTGTAAATTAATGTGCACCTTCCACTCCTCCCATGTGTTTCTCCCTTTCACAGTCTGGCAGAAATGCTGTGTGATTCCAAAATGCATGGTCACATGACAGTAAAAATGTACAGTTGCCACGATACAGGGGTGGGTCAACTTACCCACTGGCTCAGCTTACCCCACTCTCCCCTACATAAAGTTTTGGTGTTGTTTGTGTCAGAGTGATCAAAGAATTCATGTAATTTGACAGATGTTGTCAATGAATGCATTGTGTGGTATAGCAGTGATAAATGATTCACAGTTTAGCCCACATAGACTGATGTTGTGCTCGCTGTGTGAAGAGTTTTGAAAAAGTGACCAAAGTATTAAGAAATGTGTCGTAGCAATCGTAAAGGACAACTTGTGTAGTCAAGGATTCAAGTGTTTTATTTTCAAATGTTGTAAGGCTAAGCTTAGTTTTTTATACTCATTGTCAAGCACATCAGACATTAACACTTGCACTTGAAACACAATTGCTCAAACACAACATGTCGCAAACAACATTTTTAAGTGTTTTTCCAGTTCCATTCATTTGCGTGTTATCTAAAGGTTACTCCTATGATAACAGGAAACTCATAAATGCAATACAGGAACTGAATATATATAACACCGACGGTCACAAATACAACAGGTGTGCACAGGTGTGGAGCGCACACATACCCTTCATAGCCATTTCAACCTGTATGTGAACTTGAGTGAAAGTTGTCAGGCCAAACATTAACTGGTAAGTTTAC
>JAHKKF010478182.1:0-10652 GCA_019740295.1 Labeo calbasu | reverse complement strand
TTTTATGATAGGTAAAAATGTTTTCCAAAATGTAAATTTGTCTCGAGCTTCGTAAAAGTGTTTCAAACTTTGTAATGTTGTTTTGCACTTCCCGGCCAGCGTAGTTTTTAACCAATTCTCTATTTACCAATGTAAAAGTTTAAGGCTGTGTGCAAGTTTTCTAATCATGCTATCGCTCTCGTTTACACTCCAGTTTATTCATTTGCACGAATAAAATTATTGTGTAATGCTTTCCTCAATTTTCTGATACAACTAGACGTGTCAAACTGGACGTGACAATAAGTTCTTTGCTGACTGGCTTGCGTAACAACACACTTGAGTTGAAAATTTTCAGCTTTAATTTAATTCACTTGTGCACTGTAAGTTGATTTAACTTAAAGTAAGTGTTCGTGCTTCCTTAAAACTTTAAGTTTACTCAACTCAAATATCCAAGTTGTTACGTAGTATAACTGTAACGGAGTGACAGAGGTGTGAGGCATGTGGATCCATCTGCAGGGTTTTATTTGTGAGCATGGTCGGAAACAGGCATGGGTCAGTACACAGCAAACCGGCATGAATGAGGCAAGACAAAGAGTATTCCTAGGGCAGGCGTGGGTCACAGATTGGCTAACAAAATCCAGAGGGCTTGACAAAGGGGTAATCAGTAAACACGAGCAAAAGTCCAGGCTGGGGCAAACAGTATCCAAAACAGGGTCAGGAAAACGGGTAAAAGAAAAAAAAAAAAAGAATCACAGGACCAGATAACAGGCAAGGCAAAACTAGACTAAGGCTAGGGAAACTAGGAGAGGCTCCGTAAAGTAGCTATCAGCTATAACAGTGATAAGTGCTAAACAATACTCTGTGATCTGAAAGAGGAAGTCATAAATAGTGCTAAATAGTGTGTTTGACTGGTTGCAGCTGTGTGTGCGTGTAATCAGTGCAATGGATGACGGGAAGTGTAGTCCGGGGTGACATGCAACAGTCTGTGTAGTGTGAGAGTCAATATACTGAGAGGGCGACATCTGGTGCTGAGCGGACCGAAGGCCACAGGCCAGATTCGTGACAACAACTTAACATTTCACGTTGACTAAACTTAACAAGTTTAAAGGAGAAGTCCACTTCCAGGACAGCAATTCACAAAAAAATTTACTCACCCCCTTGTCATCCAAGATGTTCATGTCTTTCTGTCTTCAGTCGTAAAGAAATTATGGTTTTTGAGAAAAGCATATCAGGATTTCTCTTCATATAATGGACTTCAAATGTGCCCCTGATTTTGAACTTCCAAAATGTAGTTTAAATGCAACTTCAAAGGGCTCTAAATGATCCCAGCCGAGGAAGAAGGGTCTTATCTAGCGAAACGATCTGTCACTTTTTTCGGAAAATAAAAATGTGTATACTTTTTAAGCACAAAAACTCGTGTAGCACAGGTTCTGGCATGCGCGTTCACAACGTACTATCGAATAATGTCGAAAGGTCACACCGAACGTAGGCGGATCTACAGACCCAGTGTTTACAAAGCAAACGCGCAAAGACTAAGAAAGTGCAAGTAAGTCAAACGCTGTTTACAAATAAAAAGGTACAACGTGTCGGATGATTCTGAAGTTGTAGGAGAAAATAAGATGGAGTTTTTCACCATACTCTACCCTTTTTTAGCCGGAGTACGCAGACGATGAACTTAGACGTGATTCGTAGTAGTGATGAGAAGTTCAGATCATTTTACCGACTTGGACCTTTGAGTCTTGTTCAGCAAATGAACAAATCTTTTTTCCGAGTCATTTCGTTAATTTTAGCAAAATCAGCGTCACGTGACAGCCCCATAACATGAACGAACGACTCGAAAAACCCGAAGACTCGAAACAGGTGAACTAATTCCAGTACAGAACCTAATAGGACGTTACGCATGCGCGACTGAACGAATCACTCCCTGAGATGACTCGTTCTTCGCAAATCACATTAAAGATTCGTTCAAAATTAACAAATCATTCAAGAACGACCTGTGGATGAGTATCCGAGAGCCTGTGCTACACAAGCTTGTACTTAAAAAGTATACAAATTTTTATTTTTCGAAAAAAAATGACCGATCGTTTCGCTAGATAAGAGCCTTCTTCTTCCGTTGGGATCGTTAAGAGCCCTTTGAAGTTGCATTTAAACTACATTTTGGAAGTTCAAAATTAGGGGCACATTTGAAGTCCATTATATGAAGAGAAATCCTGATACGCTTTTCTCAAAAACCATAATTTCTTTACGACTGAAGACAAAGACATGAACATCTTGGATGACAAGGGGGTGAGTAAATTATTTGTAAATTGTTGTTTTGGAAGTGGACTTCTCCTTTAAGGCAGCACGCACACTTACTTTAAGGTGAAACAACTTTTCTTTTTTTCTTTTTTTTACAGTGTGGTTTGCACATGCCATAACACTTTGCAGTCACATTAATCAAACCACATTATTTACAGTTTTCCAATATGTTTGTATCATGCATTTCATGCACTATTGTGAATTTTTAACATAACCCAAGTTGGTAAAACTTTACAATACCAATACATGAATAATCATATACTCATACCCAATTGAAATGTTACTTTAGACGGGTCATGAACTGAGAAACCAAAATTGTCTCAATCTTTTGACAAATAAGAGGTCATTGTACTATAAAAACATCCAAAGTTTCAGAGCTCAAAACTTTCTACTCTATGATGTTAACCCACCAATTCACACATGGTGCTTACCAGAGAGGTGAACGTGCAGGTCTACGCAGAAACCAAATAACAAAGATGGCTCTGAAGACAACAAGATGCTCTGCAGTGCAAGTGCCTTCCTTCTGATCACATCATTAGGAAAGAGTGGATGAACTTTATTTTTAATGAAGTTCCAGACCACGTCAGTAAGACCTTGGCCCTTTTTTCTTTTTACCGCGGATATGTTTTCATGTTTTTTACCCATAGCATCATGGGCGCAACACTTGTTCCCTTATCTAAGGGAACCAAGGTTACTTTAGTTACCGGAGCGACACAATTCAACATGGGATTTTCAAAAATATTGAAACTGCAAGACGATGCTGTGCCGACTATATTGGATCCGACAGTGATGTCGCAACAGAAGATTAAGTAGCTTGTTTTCATTACATGGTCACTATTGCTTTGTCGCTTCTTACAGATAGTTTGATATGTATTGAGTTAATATGTGTTTTAAACCTAAATCACAGCAGCGTCCATCTATGAGGAATGAAGGTACTCTGTTAGCCAATCATGGCAGTAGGTGTTTAATTTTCGAGTCTACAATCCATTACATCCATTCAGACAGAGCGTTCTGCTGAGGAGGGTTAAATACAGTACAGAAAATAGCCTACTACTTTAAAATTATGATGTTTTTTTATGCAAAAATCATTATAAGTGGACCTCAGAGAACAGTACAAAACAAAAAACAAGGCAATTCATGACCTCTTTAATATGAACTAATAATAAGTTAAAGCATTTACTAATCAAGAACTAATCTTACGATATGAGTCATATGAATTCATGTGAGAATAACAACCAGCTTAACTACATGTTTGTTAGTTAATGTATTATTTAACACTTTGAAATAGGTTTCACACATGAATTCATGACTATTATTGTAAAGTGTTACCAGTAAGTTGAAATTGCATATAATTTTCTAAATTACACATGTTGTGATGAATGTCCTTTTCTATTATTGTCCACAGCAGGCATGATGTAAAAGAAGTTCCTCTATGAACTGACGTGAAGGCTCATAAATACCTTTGCTTCAGCCCCACACACTTTTTCCACAGCACTTAATCTCACATCTCTTTCAGACTGTCATCCTGGAATGGACAAAGACCACAAAAGGAGCTCAAATGAATGGTGTCAGGATGATTGGATTTGCTCAGTGGACCATGTGAACGGACCCAATGATTATCAATGTTTGAATTAAACAAATCCAGGTCGTAATAGCTTTATTTTAAATCCAACTGCAAATGACTTTAATGGTCCTCCAACTCAAATTGGAAATCATTTAAAGAGTGTTTTTATTATTTGTCACAAGTTGCTATAAAAAAAAAAAAAGAGTTTATGGTGGAGATCTGCATCGAGTTGTGTTGGTCTCATCTAATGTTCATAAACAGCTGTCCCAGGTGATCAACAATGCTTCATAAAATGAAAAGCACAGAGCTTACATGTTTTTTTTTTTATCTGAAAACCATCATTTTAAAATATCTGTGATGTCCGAAATTTGGAGTCAATACATTATAAATGTTTTACTGTCACTTTTGATGCGTGATTTAATGCATCCCTGGTGAATATATTCTTATTAACATTTGATAGTCCAAGACTTTTTTCCTCTTAAAAAGTATATCAGCTGAATGATCTATAAAAGGTCATCTGCTCCAGCTCGGTATCATTGCTAATCCACTAACGCCGCTATAAAGCAAACATTCTCAGTAGTCTGAATAAATTAGAGATAACCTGTCTGTAAACCCTGTGGTTATGTATGCTGCTCACTGTCCCTTGGTTATTAGCTGTATCCTCCATCTCAGCACTTCTCTGGATGACAGATCTGCCAGGTGGTGGTGTTCTCTGGAAAGACTTATTTTTGCTGATTCATATTTCACTGACCTTAAATAAAACACACTCACTGACTGAGAGTTACAGCTCTGGTTAATTAAGAAACCCAATATGTCCTAAAATGATATAGTTAAGTAAGATTTCTGTATTATTATTTTGGACTGTTTTATGCAAAATGCTCAGTAACTGTAGGGAATATGACTCTAGTGCAAGAACAGATGTCACATATGTTTTTCTTACATTCCAAGTTGTTAATATCCCCATTAACCACTAATAACAAATTCAATCGTTGTTCCATGCACAAGAAATTAAGTCATATGTCTGGCAAAGACAGACATCATCAGATCTAATTGTGACTAGACATCTGTGAGAGGTGCCGGGGTGCTAAGTACAAGGTTCCTTACACCACTGGCTTTTCTATCTCGAAGAATGTGATAATAGAATAGAATAGAATAGAATAGAATAGAATAGAATAGAATAGAATAGAATAGAATAGAAAGTCCTTCTTAAAAGCACATTCTATTTTTAAACTTAATATGGGAGAAATAATATAATTAGCTGTTTTTGCATGGCACAATTTGTGACTGAATATCACAAACTGGTACATGAAATAAACAAGAATAAATTAAACTGGAGTGCACTACATTTTAAAAGCAAACATTAATTTTAACATTAATATTGACAATATTTGAACAACAAAAGCTGCACTTCATCAACTCTATATTCTAATTCATCATATTTCCATTTTATCTGTTCTTTTTTTATCTCCGTCTTGGAAACGTTCGGGTAATAGGCGCCCTAAAAATGTTTTGTGTGTGTATTACTGATGTAGGACTAAAGCAAGATTGACTGACCCCATGGGCCAAAACAATGGAGATAAAATAGATGGATTAGAAATGGTATCTGAATCTGTCATGGCTTCCCTGGGAACAGACTGAATGACTCGGCTGTCCTCTCCATGCATTTGACAACAGGTCAGACATGGCTGCCTCCTGGCTGCATTTTAGCTGACTTAACTCCTGCAGACACATTTTATCATCTGTCTCTGCTCATTCATGTATTTGCTGTTGCATATCTTCCTGTGACACACAGGATTTCTGGAAAAGGAGGACAAACTTAAGCCTCAAATAATGATTTTCTTTTTAGGCAATAATGGTTTTACATTATCTAATTATGATTTCATATAATAAAGTAACAAGGTTGCCATAATAAACAATCAAGAAAAACATAAAACCAAATCTAAGACCCAAATAATGATTTACAATGCTTATTGCTGCATATATAGACTGAACAGGCTGAACAGCTTGCTTAAATAATATAGAAGTTATAGAAACTTTTAAACTTCTAATTTATTTATACAAGAAGAGTGAAAAAACCTATTATACATAAAATAAAAATATTACATTACATTCCTATTGTTATCAATGTTGAAAATGGTTCAAAACCATCCAAAGGTTTGGTTTAAGTAAGATTACAAAAAGAAATAGTAGTTTATATATTTAACAAAAATGCATTAAAGAGTAAAAACACTTATAATGTTACAAAAGATTTCTATTATATAGTTTTATGTGTATTTAAACATATGTATACTACTACTCACAAATTAAAACACCTTCAGCTGTAAGATATGCATGAATAATCTCCAATTAGCACATTGAAACAATTATTTTTCTACAAAAACGATGTTGTAGGAATTAAATTAGTGTCATCTCATATAGAATACAGCCTCATGCTGCTGCTACTATAATAGGTCTGTCAAACTGGTTGTTCTTTTCATCTGAATACTTCTAGTTTTATTCAGCCGTCTATAAACAGAAAAGACAATTAGATCTTATCTTCCTCGGTCATGGATCTGATTCCAGAAGGGCGACGGGGCAGATCCTGTCAGTTAATAAGTGCGGATCTACATGGTGTCAGTTGTCACGCTTTTGGTGTAAACTATCATTTTGAAGGAGATGTTGCTCGGTGTCAGAGAATACTGACACTTCGGTGGGTTTGATTTTGTCCCGGCAGCTGTCTGGTCTAAAAATAACCCCCATTTGCCCAGTAGAATGAATATGGGATTTTCATGCATCTGCTGCCTCTCATAACAATTAATCAAGGAGATCATGCCAGAGCTTTAAATGAATTCTCCCTTCCTTGGAGAGTCAGAATGCTTTAACTAATTGTTAGGAAATGTGTGACTGAAAAATAGGCACAATCTCAGGGGTGAGAGCATTGTACACAGAATTCAGCCTGTTACTAATTTGCTGTCTTCCTGGGTTTGAGAGAATTACCGCCATATGAAATGAGAAGACCATTAAGAAATAAAACATCCCTTCACGAAGCAAACAAAGCCCCGCGCTACAAATAGGTTTCATTTTGTCAATATAATACTTAACAGAACAGATTGTCTTGCAAAAGAACATTTCCCATCTGGCTGTACAAATACATCCTGAATCATGATCAGGGCAGCATTACTGACTGGACATCCTCCAGTACAGAGGCCCATTAACATCCATTCTTATTAACATCCTTGACTCAGATGCTGCAAAGAACCAAATCATATGATGAGTGCTTGGTGACTATAAGAAAATCATTCATGTTGACTCGTATTTTATTTTAGCTAGTTTTTCAACTATAGGCTTCAGCATTCTGTTGATCAACTGGCTGTTTTTAGCTTCTTACTAGTTTACAATAAGGTTATGTATATGTTAAAGTTAGTTATGGCATTAACATGAAATAATAATTACTACTTTTACAGCATTTATTCATATTAACATGAAATTATAATGATTACTACTTTTACAGCATAAAATTGTGGTAATAATGTTAATGCATTATGATCAAATGAAAAAATATAAACAGCAGCTTTAAGAGATTAACAAACAAAAATGTTCGCTGTTACTCCGTAATAGCTAATGCTTTAATCTTAAAAGGATAGTTCACCCAAAAATGAAAATTCTGTCATTAATTACTCACCCTTGCGTCGTTTCAAATCCGTAAGACCTTCGTTCATCCTTTGGAACACAAATTGCAATATTTTTTATTAAATCCTTTCTGACCCTCCATAGACAGATAATGCAACTACCACGTTCAAGGAAAGGTAGTAAGGACATTGTTAAAATAGTTAATGTGACATCAGTGGTTCAGCCGTAATATTATGAAGCGACAAGAATACGTTTTGTACCCAAAAAAAATTATTCTACAGTTTCTTCTCTTCAACATGTCAGTTGCATTGCTGTTTATGCAGAGTCAGAAATCAGTTTTTCTCAATCGATTTGACACATTTCTCTAAACTCAGGTCACTGTTCTCAAAACAGTTAACACAGTGAGCTGAACACTTTGTAAATGTCCTAAACAATATGTTTTCATTAATTTCATTCAAATTACAAATCATGCAAATAATTTTTTCAAAACAATGTGCACAAAACTCTAAAATGCTTTCACAGTAGTAAATGCAACCAACAGAAACCTTTGTATAGAAACCTATACAAAGTAGCCAGAAACAAATGCTAATTTTATAGAAATACGTCAGATGGATTTAGAAGCTTTTGCATCTGAACTCTTCATATACATATACAAATATGGGACAAAAACGGCATGTTTGGAAGGCTTGGCAGAAGAAAGCCTCTTCGATTTAAAAAAATAAATAAAAAAAAACATTGCAGCACAGTTTAGGTCTGCAAAGTTGCATCTGAACAAAACACAAGTCTTCTAGAATAATGTCCTATGAACAGACGAGACCGAAGTGGAGATGTTTGGCCATAATGCACAGCACCAAGTTTGGTGAAAACCTAAAGAGCATATCAGCACAAACGTCTCATACCAAAAGACAAGCATGCTGGAGGAGGGCTGATAATTTTGTGCTTGTTTTGTAGCCACAGGACCTGGGCACCTCACAGTCATTGAGTCGGCCATGAACTCCTCTGTATATCAAAGTATTCTAGAGTCAAATGCGAGGGCATCTCTCCGACATTTAAAGTTGGGCCAAAACTGGGTCATGCAACAGGACAATGATCCCAAGCACACCAGCAAATCTACAACAGAATAAATGAAAAGAAAAGAATCAAGGTGTTGCAATAGCCCAGTCAAAGTCCAGAGCACATCCTGACTCAAGTGCTGTGGTGAGAGCTGTGCATAAGCAAATGCCCACAAACCTCAATAAACTGGAGCAACGTTGAAAAGAAGAGTGGTCCAAATTCCTCCAAAACGATGTGAGAGACTGATAAAGTCACACAGAAAATGAATGCTTCAAGTTATTGCTGTTAAAAGTGGATCTACAGGCAGTTGACTCATAGGGTGTCCTAACTTTGTTAGATGTTTTTTCCATCTTGGCTTTATTTTTCTTAAATAAATAATGACACAGTGTGATCTGTAGTTTTCAGAAAAGTTTGTTTGCAGTTCTTGCTGCTAAAGGTGGCACAAACAGATTTAAAGGGGCAATTCTTTTTTTTTTCCCTCATGGGTGTTAGCAGTTGTTGGATAACAATTTTTATTTCTTTTAGATTTGCACAATTTAACAAAACTCCCTGTTGAAGAATTCCAATAAACATGTATTTTCATTAGCATATTTGTGCATCTACAGCTCAAAGTGTTTTATAATCAATAGAGAACACACCTATAGAATTAATGTTAAAATTTACTTTTAATAAATGCATTACTAGAAAAAATTGCAGTGCTTCGTTTTGCAGTAAAATTGAGCTATTTGGTTAAGATAATTTTGTGTTTGGATGGCTGTGCTAATTGCTTTGAGAACAAGTACACTGCATTGGAGAAAAGTGTCAAATCGATTGAGAAAAAATATAATATATGTAGAGTTTATTTGCAAAAACAGATGACTTTTTTTTATTGTGCATTCCAGTTCATCTCAATCAAACTGCAGTTGGTGCTTCACGATGCCCTAGAAGAACCTTTTTTGTCTAAATGGTTCCATAAAAAAACATTTAAAATGTGAAGAACCTTTCTGTTTCACAAAAGGTTCTTTGTGGCGAAAGAAGGTTCTTCAGATTATAAAAAGGCTTTAGATGAAAACTTTAGATGAAGCCCATCAGAGGTTACTCAAAATTAGGAAATGTTCACAACTTTGAAGTAACAAAAAATGAATAAATAAATAATTGACTTCAATGCTGTTTTGTACAAAAAAGGCAGGCACAGCAGTGATAAGACAAAGAGAAATGTGTTCATATACAGTTGCTACAACTTTTGCAGGAAGTACCTGCTTTTTGGCATGTTTGCACCACAGGAAGTGGGAATGATTTTAGCAGCTTTTAAGAGCTGTTACCATATGCAAATATTTTTGACACTGTAAGACATTTTTCTAATGTCTTACACTAATGTCTCACACAAAATTAGTCAAAATTACCACTTGACTCTCAACTTAAGAATTTTATATTATTATAGTATTATTCTACTTTCAACAGTGTAAATGCGCTGTGTACAATGACCCAATAGGTCAGGTCATGCACATTTTCATGAACAAAAATAAAATATAAATAAAATGTATATTTTATTAAAGAAATTGTTGTTTAGTGTTGTAAAAAAAAAAAAAAAAAAACGAGAACATTTCACTAACCAAGAGATTAAATCTGTTTTCCTCATTTTTAATGAAACTTTTTGTGCAAGTTTTGTGCAACCTGATCTCATGACGAAAACTTACCTCTAGGAACTTTTTCACAAGACTCAAAATACATACCAATAAGTACATATCACTGCAGTTTCCAGAAATTAACACTTACATATGGTATGTTTTATGTTATTTATGTTGTTTTATTATTATCATAAAAACAATGATCACAACAATAAAACAAAAAATGTAAAATGTAAAAACTTATTGGTTTAATGATTTAAAAATGATTTAAAAATTGATTTAAAATAAATTTAAGACAGTTAAAAACAGAAAATGATTATACATAATGCAATCAGTTCGGACGAAGCACAGTGCTACATGATCGCCTAATCCTTACCCCTCTCTTACAACTAACCCTAAACCTACCAATACTAGGGGGTAGTCATCTGGCAGGGGTCAACACTGGAAAACGTCTCAGGTTACGTATGTAACCCTGGTTCCCCGAGGGAACGAGACGCCGCGTCGAAAAACGCTATGGGAACGCCTCCAGCGTGACCGCGCTC
>JAHKKF010478178.1:0-10745 GCA_019740295.1 Labeo calbasu | reverse complement strand
GGTTATAGAGCCACAGAATTCCAATAACAGGTTTACACTGCCACTGAGATGTACTGTTCTACTTTAGTAATTAATGCATTAACACAACACCTCCCCTTTAGAGATACAGATCTAACTATCACAGTTATAAAACTATAATGCTGCATTTATGTCATGCACTGTGCCTTACTAAAGTACTAAAGCTCTTCAGTACTGGGTTATAGAGGGTATTCATGGTGGGGCAAGCAGAGACGAGGGGGTTGGGGGTGGTTTCATGTATTCATGTGGAGGTACACTCTGGTTTCTGACACTGCAGTGGGTGGATCACGTGGCTCTGACACGAAAAGCCTCTTGCCTCGTGCAAAATAGCAGCATTAAAGATTCATTCTGGGAGTGCGCTCTTTCATCCTTTTTCAAATTTAATATCGGGCTAAGAATTCACTTCCAGCCATCTCCTTCCATCAACATGGACTTAGTACAATGCTATTAAAGTATAGCAGCACATCCATGCTCTTCTTGTTAATGGTACTTGATCTGAATTAAGAATCCCTCAAATACTATAGAGAACCTAGTAATAAAATTAGAAGATGGGCTAGTTAAGCCTTTTGTACTATAAATTATCATAATTACTGAAACTGTTAAATGTAATGGAAGTAAGACATGGATGAGAAGGTTTACAATGGTATTGTTGTCATATATATATTAGATACAAGTACCTCTATTTTAGAGGTCTGAACAGATGACACAAAGCACTTTGTTTTCATTAATCTGTGACACAAAAGCAGCTCTTGAGACAGAATGGTACATGGCAGTTGTCACAATACCTCCTGTTTAATTTTACAACAGTTTTGAGAGAGGATGAGTTTATTATGCAATTCTAGAACTATAAAAATTTTGACTAAAAACTGAACTATTAAATGTTCAGGGCAGGTTTACACAACAGACCATGACAATGCACATATAGCCCAAATTCATTAATGGTCTACTACTCAGTGACAATCACAGCACAATTGCTGATGTCCCTGATAGCAAGTGCCTTTGCTGAAACGCAGCAAACATTTAATTTCCAGCTGGCAGTATTTCTGTTACATGACAAATGCAGTGATGTTACATTTGCACAAAGCTCAGGCCAAAACCAACATCCAGAGGACACTTGTACTGTATTATATAATTTTTTTTTTGAGTTTCTTCCAGCTGAACATAGTGAATGGCATTTTAAGAAATGCAATAAACTTGAGATATAAATTCACCATGTGAAAAATATACAAATTCTGAATTACATAATAAATTGAAGCACACAAACTGCAGAAACTGAACCTGAGATGTAACTGACCACAACAGAGTTCATCAAGAATCACTTATCATAGGCATGCAGTCCAATACAGGTATGGAAAGCCTTGCATCACAAAAACTATTCCACATTCCAACCAAGAGAGACAATGCATCAGGGGCATCGAATCCAAGAACGTATCAAGACAACTTTCAAAGAATTATTGCCACCTAGTGCTCACAGTATGGAAATGCACAAAGGCCCCCTCTTTAACCTATCAGCTTTTGTTGTGATGAGACCGTGGTGCATTATGAACTGCCATTAGCTGAACCAGTATTATACATTTACACTGTAAAATCATTTTATTGCTAATGTCTTTATGCCCACTGCATAACATGTAAACAACACAAAGATGTAAATGACATAGATACACTTTACTATGCTCAAATGTTTAAACAGCATGAATCAAGTGTATACTTGTATTGCATGTTCACAACAATGTCCTATGCATATGCTTATTTAGAATTTTCCCATGACACTTCAGCAAATTCAGCAGAGGTGTGATAACTCATTACATATGTCAGATATGGTGATTTGTGCATGATGTCTGCTGAACATGCTCCTGAGAACTCCTGTCCTGGTTTCAAAACCCAATTTAGTCATGGGGCCTTATGCAAACAAAACCTGAGGGGTGAAGCACCCCTGTGATGGAGCACAAAGTGTTTCATCAGCACATTTTGCTCATGACATGCCACTGGCTAAGTAGAAGGTGAACCCTGAATATACAGCATGTCTTACAGCAGCCATCAATTAGACAAAATGGCAGTTTCCTGTGTTGCAGGATTCAAGCAAAAGCAGTGCAGTAAGAGATGGTTGGATACTGCACAAAGAAAATGTAATATACAGTGCAGTCCAGAAGAAGACAAACACATACTAAATCTCAGACTAAAAATCAAGAATTTAAACCTGAAAGCTTTGTTGAAATGTAAAACAAAACATAATATGTAAAATGGTTAATAAATATTTAAGATTCTGCACTCTTCCTTTCTAGGTCACACAGATGTTCTGGTTTTCACTGAAGCAAATATTTTTAAATCATAACATGATCATCAGGTTTTGCAGAAACATTATTTATATTTATTTTATTCTTTTTCTTGTTTTTAATTTCATTCTATTAAGTTTAAAAAATGCGAAACAGGAGCACTATCACTCATTATCTTTTGGATAATTTTTGGAACTTTTGGAACCTCAAAGACAAACTTACAGGGCTAAAGTGACATACTGATCATATTGAAATTCATACACTAAAAATGCTGGGTTGTTTCAACCCGACTTTGAATCAAGTAGGGACTAACCCAACTGTTGGGTTAAATTTTTTAATTACATTTTTAACCCAAAAGTTAGTCCATATTTGAACCAAATTTGGGTTGAAACAACCCAGCATTTTTTAGAGTGTATATATAATGATTGTACAATTCTCAATTTAAAACAAGTTAGATGTAAATGTATACCAAATTTAAGATCTGTCAAAGATGTGGTTAGGTATGATATAGGCCATCATGTTCCTATCTTTTTTTTTTTTTTTAACAGTTAATATATTTCCTTTTGACTCTTTCATTCTGTTCTGTGTGAATATACTGGACAACAATCCAGTATAAGGCAGTGATCTATACACATTTTACAGGACAAGGGCCCCCGATTGGACAAAATGATGGAGAAGAGACCTAATGTAGCATATTTTATAAAACTGAGTGTTGCATAAGCTTGGCATATTACAATGTGTATAGTACATACCAAAATAAAAAATAAAAAAAAGCACTTACAGAATCACATTCTTGTACATTACATTTTAATAATTTTATCTAAAACATTTTAATGTAGGAGGAACAGTAAAACATTTAATTTAACTTTGATAAATTTACTGTAGTTTGGTTGAAGTTAATATTGCATTTTTTTACAATAAATAATTGCTTATGAGGAAAATTGCTTGAGTTTCTGTTTCCTGTGCACTTTGATATACCATTCATTCAAAGTAGTAAAAAAATGCTTAAGAGATTGTATGTGTTGCACAGTTGAATAGAACTGATCTTCTGTGCACAAACAAGTTGCCTGCAAAATAATGGATAAAAAGAAAAGGCGTATAGGTCAGCAGAGGCTTAATGAAGGTGAAGCCTAATGAACTGAAGGATTACACAGCAGCAGCATAACAGTTATGCACACTCTCTGTTACCGCATGCATTTATAAATGTTGCATATGTGTGGAAATGTAATACATTAATTGTAATACTTTAAATGTAATATAATACAATATTATTTATTTATCTCAGTATAACAAAATGAAAAGTATTAACATTTGAAACATTTTAAATAAAGATAATTGTTTTACCAAGTTCAGGATTGAGGATGATTCTCACAAAACTATATTTTCTGTATGCATTTTTCAAGAAAAAATAAACATTTTTTTAGTTCTCATAGTTCACAATTTATGTATACAGTGCAACAGCAAAAACTGTAAGAAAAATAAAGCCATATTTGTTACAGCATTTTCTATACATATAATAATTACAAGTCAAGCTGCAATACCAAACAGGATCACACGAAGATGCCAACAGACCACTATTCCAGTTGCCTTAACCTGACTTTATATAAATGGATCCATTCAAATTATTAAAAAAAAAAGAGCAGAACACAAATGAAAAAGAAAATATAAATATTATGAATTTGTCAAATGTGGTGATCTGAAGACAGCTCAACATGACTAGTGAACAGTTTCTTTTTCAGAGTGAGTGTTGATGCCCATATGCATATAAATACCCCTGACCTACCACTGACTGACTCCTATAAAAACACGCTTCTTCAGTGAGTGTCCATTATAAACACTTGCCAGACATGTGACCATACCAAAATGTGCTTATGCAAAAAAAAAAAAAAAATCTATCAGAGAGTGCACATACACACGTTTTTTTTTTTTTTTTTGCACACTAATAATAGGGGACTCGCGCATGTCTAATGATGTACGACTCCTGCATGTCACTGTAATCGTCTTCACCTCCATTACATTCGTCATCCATCTAAACTTTACCAGTAAGATACTGATTTGCTTTATTCAGGTCATACAGACTAGATTCAGCTTAAAGATAATTAATAATAGAGGAATGTTTGTTACCACCAATCATTGCACAAGCTATAGGATTATTCCACTTTCAGAATAAAAATTTCCTAATAATTTACTCACCCCCATGTCAGCCAAGATATTCATGTCTTTCTTTCTTTAGACGCAAAGAAATTAAGTTTTTTAAGGAAAGCATTCCAGGATTTTTCTGCATATAGTGGACTTCAATGGAGCTCAGCGGATTGAAGGTTAAAAAAGTGGTTTCAGTGCAGCTTCAAAGGGCTCTAAACAATTTTGAAGTTATGAAGTTTTTCAATGTACCCTAACTGTATTGAACTAGAGTGCACAGAGTATGCATGCGCATCACACAACTAGACAAGACGAACGTCTGAGGTTAAAAGTATATAAATTGTGCATTTTTTTAAAAAAATAACCAATCATTTCGCCAGATAAGACCCTTATTCTTCAATTAGGATTGTGTAGAGCCCTTTGAAGCTGCATTGAAACTGCATTTTTAACCTTCAATCCATTGAGCACCATTGAAGTCAACTATATTGAGAAAAATTCTGGAATGTTGTCCTCAAAAAACTTAATTTCTGTGCGACTGAAAAAAGTAAGACATGAACATCTTGGATGACATGGGGGTAAGCAAATTATCAGGACATTTTTATTTTGGAAGTGGAGTAATCCTTTAAGTTTACTTATGGTGATGAAAGCATATTAGTGCTAGCTCTCCCAGAAATCATAGTGATCGCACTGCAATGCCCGCAGTTCGAAAAAAAAAAAAATTATAATAATCTTTATATGGAAGTCTATGAGAACAGTCTGGGCTGCATTTCCCAAAAGCATTGTAAGCCTCAGCCTTCATAGAACCATTGTCACCAGGCTTATGATGCTTTTGAGAAACGCAGCCCTTGGTGATTCTCGGCCAGACTGAAATCGCCCAAAAACGAGCGGTAGTCCACATAATGTAACTTGATGATGATTGTACTATATTTCCAGAGGCAGAACAAACAGTCTAAAACAGGGAAAACTGTGTTTGAATGTAATCAAAAAAAAATAATAAATCCCTATAGCGATTTGGTGGTGCATCATCCTATCGACCTAATGAAGGAAAAAAAAAATATATATATATATATATATATATATGTGCGTGTGTGTGTGTGTGTGTGTGTGTGTGTGTACCTGTACAGAATAAGGATGTTGCACTCACTGTAATGTTGATTTTTTTTTTTACAATGAAAGTTTACAATATTACAATGAAAGTTAATGTAAAAACTGAGATTGAGGGTAAATCATGATAGAATGTTCTTTTTTTCCTTCTTTGTGGTGCTTGTGAACAAGACTGTGGATGCCTCTAAAGATCTTGACTTGTGTAAATACTATACATTTTGGGTTAGCATAGTATATAGTATACTACATATAGTATATAGTATCCTCTATGTCAGGATAGTATAGAATATATCTTCTTAATAGTAAATATCTCCTGAATTTTACAAATGCACTTGAAAAATACTCTCATAAAAGTTCCTGTAATAGACACACATTATGATATGATACAAGGACAGGCCTTCTGATGGTCTGAAATGTGCAATGAGAAGCACAAGCTACGCTGGAGGAGGTGAGTGTCAGCTGTAGCAGAGTTGGGAGCCATGCGGAATTGAGTTGCTGTCCAGGGTCCTGAATGACGTGCAGAAGTTCCCTGTCCTGGAGGACACTCCAGCTCTTTTGCCGGTGCCTGTTTTAGAAAGCTCATCTCACCTCAACTGAGCTCGGGACGTGTCTGTCTGCCGTAGCTTAGCAGACCGCATTTGCTGCATATGCATCAATAGTTTCCTACATTCACCCTGCATTCTTTGTTCCCGTTACCAATAAGAAATGTCCTTGACACGGATTTCGGCACTAAACTGCTGGGACTGCAGCAGCGGTCGTGCTCACGACCAGGATGGATATGTGTTTCGTGTCATAAGATGTGAGATGAAATGACATGAGTGGTTGCAAGAAGTCGCATGAGCCCTCACAAACAAGTTAGCATAAATGCGTGGAGTGGGAGCGCATAGTACCGCAGACACGGAAGATGTGCTCACCAGCACCAGCGGCCAATGAGAGCGTTTTTCATCGCTCAACGGAGAGCATGCACAGCTAAATGTCTCACCGCTGGTGGTTGTGGTCGGCTCCGATCGTTGTCCACAGAGACACTGCAGCATATGCGCTCCTTTCTTCAGGAAGAGCCTCAGAATCCTCATTGATTTGAGTTGGTGTGGATCCCTCGTCAATCCACGCAAACCGGCACAGGATCACAACAGAGGGTGACTGTAGTGTGAGCCCCTCGAGCAGTTATACAGTGCAGCTTCTGTGTTCGGAGCATCAAAAACAGCAAAGGGCAAAGAAAGAGTGCCTCGAGTGAGGCATCTCGAGTGCATCTTGCACCTTCTTTTCCAGTAGCAGATTAGTAAGTACTCGCCTTAGCATAGTTAGCTCCAGATGCAGGCTGCGCAAGGACGTCAGGGTAATTTGCACATGCCTCGGTCTTTACTAGCAAACGTGAAATGAGAGCCGCGTGCACGTTAAAGTTAAACTGCAGGCATGAGTGAAAGGACGGCCGCTTATGAGGTAATGCGCTCGATGTATTTTAGCGTCACTGGGTAACCGGCGGCATAAATAGTTGGATTAAAAAGCCAGTTGTTTCGTGTCCGTAGGGAGCCAAAGAGAGGCGTATAACCTACGTCAGATGCAGCCTACATTTAAAGACAAAGATTTTTTTAGCGCATGGTCAAGAAGTTTCGCACCTGCCTTGAGGTAGTCCGAACGCTAGAGGACGCTGCAGGCCAACACTTTCACCTGCCAGACGCTAAAAAAGAAAATAACTGTGCTTGTTAATGAGAGAGAAACACTGGTGGGGTGCGCGGGGCACAAACTAACGCGGGCGTAGTTGTAACACACGTGGTTTAAATATTTCCACACACGCTAGCCTAACCAAATTTGCAGTATTTACTAGCTGAGGTGGGATCTTCACACTTCACAAGGTGCATGGAAACAAACTGTGTGCAAGACTTCTGGTCCACAAGTAGTGCTGCAATCTTTTTTCACATTCCAGTATTTACTAGTTGCCATATCAACACTATATAGAGAAAAAATGCGCCAAAATTTATAAATCTTTTAAAGATTACAATGTGCCCTGCTATTACAGTTTTTCACATTTGCTAAAACACTAAACCCCATTCTCTGAACCAAATTCCCAGTAGCCTAAACCAATTTGTCAAATAAATCACTCTTTCTGCAAAACCTTAAACAAGTTTAGACAGTTTAGACACTGTTTGCAGATCTCATGCACTCTTTTTGCAAAACTCTAAACATTCTCACTCACTAAGACACAATTTGCTCTGTGATGAACCTGTGATGCAAAACCCTAAACTCAAGATAGCAAAAGTTGAGCACAACTGCAAACACGGCTGTCATCGTTTACACACAATAATTCAAAATTCTTCACACTTGTTTCTAAATATTTAAATATACAAAATATAAGACAGTTCAAAGTGCACAGAAGGCATGGGTGTAATCTGAGAGGTACAGAAGAGTGTGAATATGAGTGTGAATACATACATATAAATATATATATATATATATATATATATATATATATATATATACATATATATATATATTTACACCAAAAAAAAGGAAAAATGCACACACATATGTATGAGTATAGATAGATCAGGGGTTGCAAACTCCAGTCCTGGAGAGCCGCAGCCCTGCAGAGTTCAGCTCCAACTCTAATTAAAACTCACCTGCCAGTAGCTTCCTAGTAACCCTTGTGTGTGTTTGATTAGGGTTGAAGCAAAACTCTGCAGGCTTGCAAATCTCCAGGACCGACATTCGCCACCCCTGAGATAGATAGATAGATAGATAGACAGATAGATAGATAGATAGATAGATAGATAGATAGATAGATAGATATGTACACATATGCACACACACACACACACACACACACAAATATATATATATACATATATATATATATACAGTGTTCGAATTGAGGGGGGGCTGGGGCGGTCCCAGACCTCCCATAAGCATTAAGGGACCCCCCATAACACCCAAAAAAATATACCTGGGGGTCGCCTGGTTTTTCAATAAAAATATAATACTTCAAACATAAAACTAGTGAAAATGGAAATTAAATGAAAAGTTTCGATTGCTGTATTAAATTTAGACCTGCTCACGTTAAATCATATTTTATTTCTAAGCGATTTTACAGCGTTGCGCATTATAACCAATCACAAATCACTCTGTTGAGTTTAGAATTCAGTGGCCAATCAGAGGCGTTCAGAACAGTCATTGCTGAGTTTTGTTCAGATTGAACTTGCGAACTTCCTCATCGTAAGCAACAAAGTGTAGATGTATGAACTATGTAAGTAAGAGATTTATTTATCTGTTTCATTGATTATAAGAGGAGTTATGAGTGCTTAAACGCTAGCTAGACTGACTGTGCTCATTTAGAGTGCGTTCTTTCACTGCGTGATTCAGTCTAATAAAATGCATTTCCCCAAAATTTAGGATATGGGGCAGAAAATGTATATTTATATCATTTCATATAGTTAATCAATATCACACGAAGAGTGTTTTGTTGTTGTTGTTTTGCAAAAATCACAAATGTTCACAAATATTAATTTTATACAACATTTCAATAAACCAGAAGATATTATTAAGAGACTTACGTTATGAACACCATATTGCCTATTTTTGCTCTATTTTGCTCTATTTTGAAAATCATTCCAAACACAGCCACTGCACTGTTTTACATCTCTAAACAACATGACAGTGTTTTGTTCCTGAATGAATCAACCGTTTAAATCAGGGGTCACCAGATCTGGTCCTGAAGGGCCTGGTTCCTGCAGAGTTTAGCACCAACCCTAATCAAACACACCTGAACCAGCTAATCAAGGTCTTACTAGGTATACTTGAAACTTCCAGGCAGGTGTGTTGAGGAAAGTTGGAGGTAAACTCTGCAGGACACTGGCCCTCCAGGAACAAGTTTGGTGACCCCTGGTTTAAATGATTCGGTTCAATTGCAATGACTCACTTAGTAACTGTGACTTACTGACACCTACTTCCGGTTCCACATTTAAAGTACCTTTTCATTTTTTTTTAAATAATTTTTGATTAAATATAAGAATTTGACACAAAAGATAATGCACACCTTCAGAAAAAATAAAGGTTTTACAAAGGTTAAAAAATGCCCACAAAAGGTAAAATTCACTTCAAACTTGTTTGAAAATATTAATTTCCTTGGCTAGATATTTAATTCTTCTTTGCTTAGTGATTGTTTGGTACACCTAATTCACTGATCATCGTAAAATAAGCTTTTATCTTAGAATTGGGTTTTCTCAATGATAACAAGGACAAGACAAAAATATGAATCATATTTCTATAAGTCTTTGTGGGGTGTGGGGGGGTCTAGTTAGGGTGACCCCCCAAGAGCTTTGACACAGTTTGAACACTGTATATATATATATATATATGTTTTTGCCCCCATTTTTTATGAGCTGAACTCAAAGATCTAAGACTTTTTCTATGTCCACAAAAGGCCTACTTATCTCAAATATTGTTCACAAATCTGTCTAAATCTGTGTTAGTGAGCACTTTGCCGAGATAATCCATCCACCTCACAGGTGTGGCATATCAAGATGCTGATTAGACACCATGATTATTGCACAGGTGTGCCTTAGGCTGGCCACTCTAAAATGTGCAGTCTTACTGTATTACTGTATATACGCCGATCCAGAGCATCCCAAACATGCATAATGGGTGATGTTTCCAGTGAGTATGCTGTCCATGCAAGAACTGGGATGTTTTTAGCTTCCAGGAATTATGTACAGATCCTTGCAACATAGGAGCGTGCATTATCATGCTGCAACATGAGATGATAGTCGTGGATGAATGGCACAACAACTGGCCTCAGGATCTCGTCACAGTATCTCTGTGCATTCAAAATGCCATCAATAAAATGCACCTGTGTTCGTTGTCCATAACATATGCCTGCCCATACCATAACCCCACCGCCACCATGGACCACTCGATCCACAACATTGACATCAGCCAACCGCTCACCCACACGACGCCATACATGCTGTCTGCCATCTGCCCTGTACAATGAAAACCGGGATTCATACGTGAAGAGAACACCTCTCCAAAGTGCCAGTTACCATCGAATGTGAGCATTTGCCCACTCAAGTCGATTACAACGACGAACTGCAGTCAGGTCGGGACCCCGATGAGGACGACGAGCATGCAGATGAGCTTCCCTGAGACAGTTTTTGACAGTTTGTGCAGAAATTCTTTGGTTATGCAAACCGATTGTTGCAGCAGCTGTCCGGGTGG
>JAHKKF010478173.1:0-16084 GCA_019740295.1 Labeo calbasu | reverse complement strand
AAAGTGCACTTCCATAATGTACTTAAAGTGCTTTATTTTCACGCACTAATTTTGTACTTAATATATATGCATAATTATTCTTTAGTACACAACCTGATTGGTTGTGTACTTGCATAATAATTGACTTTGGATAATTTTAACCAAAAAAAGTTTCGGAGTGCTGGTCTAACTAAGCAAGGGGACGAATTAATAAAATGAGACCACAAATTAATAAAGATGCAGTCACATTAGCAAAATATCGCTAGCAAAAAAGGTCTCTTGTCCACCGATGTATGAAGAACAACTCACACAGTCACTATTAACTTTCTGTTGGTCAAAGTAGCAAAAACATTGCATAATATTTATGGGCAAATCTTACACCCTCATGTGAAATTCATGATAGATTCCCATTAAAATGACTCGATTTCGCCAGTGAAAAATCACCGAATAAATGTACTGTAAATGCGACCCGCACATAAAACTTTGGAAACAAATTCTTAATTTGTGGCCACAATATCTATTCTGTAGGAATTGATTGTAAATAGGCCATTTTAGATATAGCTATCTGCTAAAAGCTACCTGTTAGCATAAATGCTAATGGGACATGCTAGCCAGTAAAACCCTGTAAACTCATCCCAACATTAGTTGGTGTAAATTTGGGGCAGGACTATCTGTTCTGCCAAAGACAGACAGAGGAGGTGTTTGGGCTATCTGTTTATAAAAAAAGACGTGATATTATTAGTTCTGTTTGGTGATGCTAATACTTCAGTTCAGTTGCGCTACCTCAAAATATCATCAAAGTATCAACTTCCCATAGTCATTAAGTCAAAGAAACAATGCTTTCAGTGACTCGTAGCAGAAATGTTATGATTTACGAGCGGATTAATACGTTACATTTGTTACACACATGCAGTGACGCAGGGCTTGTGAAAGGCAGTGCTCTGAAGTAAATGTTTTATGGCCTATTTAGGGCACATGAGTGAAAATATTCTTCAAAGGGACCCTTTCAGGACTTTTTTTTTCTGTATCGCCGTTCGTATCCGCAGCGAAGAGGCCTTTGTGAGGATACCGGATTTCGCCTAATGTTCCATGAAGACCATGGTGAATTTATATTGATGGGACTGTTGACTCTGAACTCCATCGCCATGATTTTTTCATAAGCCATGGGGAACAAGAAGTCAGTCAGCTGACAGGTGTTAACACTGAGAATAGCGCTGTGAATAAGAAATGGGACACGCATAAGAGCGCGGCTGGATTTTCTCTCTCTGAACGCCCTCAGAACTTGTGTTTTTCCGTGCGCACCGTTAAGAGTATAGCTAGAGGTTTTGCTGGGACTTTGTAAACACCACAATGCATGTCAAATAGGATGAGTCTTGATAGCTGTAAAACACAGGGCCGTTCCCGGCTTATTATCTTTTAGGCGAGCTCGGCGTACGCGTTCCTGCACGTCAGCACAGCCGAGCCCGCTCGGGAGAGCATTGATTATTTTGCCATGAGCCGGTGAGAGAGCGAGCGAGAGAGGTGTGATTTTTCTTTTGTACTCCTTGAAAGAATCAAGAAAAATAAATATTTGTGCACGCATGTCAGAGGGGGGCAAATACAGTATGTGTTTATGAGGGTTAGTGTCACAGCAGCGCTCCTCTGAGGAACAGTCTGCCAACCCCAGGCTGAGCCGCGCTCTCACTAGTCAACTTTACTGCCTTCATTTGGGCTGACGAATGGCTGGCTGACTTATCAGCTCCTCGGCCTGCCGGCTGTAGTGAGTCCCAGGAGCTCAGAAGGACCCGCCGCCTCCAGCCCGATACGTCCGCCACGCACTTCGTTTTCTCTGGCTGCAGCGACAGGAAGGGGGGAGGCCGGGCGCTTGCGAGGACGACTTCGAGAGCCGGGCTTCCTGCAGCTGTTCTGTCGTTCAGCGCCTACCCATGGGCTCTTGCTTTGCTCAGCAAACATACATCAGACAGATATTAGAGTAATCCAAAGGTAATACATTACCCGGTGTGCCAGGGGGACGCTCTGGCGGTAATGGATGCCTGTGCCGCCCATCCCCTCCGTCAGGCGCTTCACGGCTCCGCGAAATTCCACCGCTAAACCTTTTTGCTTATGTCATTACCTGAATTTATTTGGAAGTAATGCAGCCGCTATTTTATTCTTAATCACACTGCCCAAAGGATTGAGACATATTTTCGAAAGCAAAATACAGCTTGCGTGCTCTTATGAAAGCAATATATTACCTGAGCACTTAGCAACCCAGAGAGAGGAAATAAAACTAGCCGCACGATTCTTGTAGTATGCTTATAAGACTATATTACTATCTCGCCGCAGCCCCCTGTGGGCCCGAGGCTGCGCGTTATGGCAAGTACTCCATCTGCGATTGCATATTTTACCCCTCAGGTTATTACAATTCAGATTTGTTTGCACCAATTTACCGTTTATTGTGTTTTATGGTTCACACTCTATAAAACGCTCTTAAACATGCTCTGCGGACTAGTTCGTCTCTCGCTCTGAGAGGTGTTATCAGATGAAACTTGCAAATTGAGTTGCGTGCGCGCGAGAGGCTAACGTTGTTGCAAGTAAGGGGATGGCAGACTCCGAGACGGGATTCGTAGTCAGCTGCAGACACCAAAAGGAAGATGATCGCTCTGAAAGGCCCCCTTGACATCTCCACATATGGGGGGCCATATGTTTTCTTGATAGACAAGCAAGGGCGAGCGCAGCACAGCAAAGCACAAACAAGTTCTTGGCACTTGGAGCACTCCGCCTCTGAACAAAAGGAAACACAACAACAACAGATTCGCAAGTATGCTTAGCATAGAGCTTTAGGGTGGGTTCATATCCGCAGCCAAAGTCTACTAGATCAAAATAGACAGCGGAGAAAATGATACGCATATTGAAGTGACATGCACACTGTGTGTGTCTCATTAGTAATGGTAGGCATGTGTAAGTAAAATGTGCCTCTAAAAAACTGAACCATCATATCTGATATAAGAAATGGTTAGGTTTTGGGTAGTGGTGGGTTATTGGCTTAAAAATATCATAAATATGTGATCCTGGACCACAAAATCAGCCTTAAGTAGCACGGGTATATTTGTAGCAATAGCCAAAAATCATTGTGTGGGTCAAAATGATCGATTTTTCTTTTATGCCAAAAATCATTAGGATATTAAATAAAGATCATGTTCCATGAAGATATTTTGTAAATTTTCTGCCGTAAATATATCGAAACCTAATTTCTGATTAGTCATATGCATTTCTATAAATTTCATTTAGACAACTTTAAAGGCAATTTTCTCAATATTTAGATTTTTTTGCACCCTCAGATTCCAGATGTTCAAACAGTTGTATCTTTACATCAATGTAAAGCTTAACTTCCTTAATATATAAATCCCAATTTTGAAAAATTGACACTTATGACTGGTTTTGTGGCCCTGGGTCTCATATAGTATAAACTACAATTTAAAAGTTTTTTTGTGGAAAAAAAAAAGATTATTTTTATTTGGTAAGGATGCATTAAATTGATGAAAAGAGACAAAAGTATTTCAAAATAAATAAATAAATAACAGTTTCCACAAAAATAATCAGCAGCATTGTTTTCAACATTAAAGATGATAATAATGCTGAAAATCAGCATTTTAGAAAGATGTCTGAAGGATCATGCGACACTGAAGACTGAGCTAAATTTTAGTAATAAAGCTAAAATTTAGCTTTGAACACAGGAATAAATTACATTTTAAAATATATTCAAATAGAAAACACATGTTTTAAACTGTAGTACCATTTAACAATATTTTCATAATATAGTAATTTTTCACCATGTTTTACTGTATTTTTAATCTAATTAATGCAGCCTTGCCAAACATAAGAGATTTCTTTCAAAAAGATTTAAAAATATGATCCAACCTCCAGTTTTTGAAAAGTATTGTTGTTAATATTTGTACATTTTAGATGCATTTATATGTCTATATTGTATGTTTCAGTGTAGAAAAAGTTGTAAATGTTAAAACAGCAAAAGTTCAGAAAAAATATAGTAAAAATAAGGCAACAGTGGAAGGCTACCACTTCTTTACAGTGCAGCTTATGAGTTTAAGTGTAAATGTCTGTGTGTGACATTTACCATGGTCCTGTTGTCCAAAAACAAAAACTAGGTCGAAGATAGACAGTGTGTAAATAGACAGCTGGATCACTAACATCCATCCAAAACCTGAGCATTTGTAGGGGCTGTAGAGAGCCAGTCTGTTGTTTCCCACTCCATATGGGGGGATGCGTTAGTTTCCTCTCTTTCCCATGTTAGTTCTCCTCAGAGCTGAGTAGAGTCTGCAAGACTGACAGCCCTGCTGATGAGACGATGGCATCAGAAAGCATTGTCTGACAGCTTCTGCTTGACAGGCTTCCTGTCTGAATTTGTGGCGGCTCCCAGTTCTCCTTCTCTCAGCCCTGCAGAAGGAAGAGACATCCCTGGACGAGGGGCAGGGTGAGGCTGTCACTACCTGACAAGTTTTTGGTCAGGATGGAACAGGAAATCATAATTGTTCGCAGCATTATTTGACGGCATATATGCATTTCGAAGTGTTCGTATGCTGTATTTTAAGTTAGGTCAAGCCGAAGCACTGTGTTGATAATCTGAATAAATTATGTCCGGTTTTCTAGCGGTGTAGAAAATGATGAAAGAGACAACCTAAATCATTTCCTGGTGTACTTAGTGATTTTCTAAAAGCATGGATGCGTCATGTGTACTGAGACAGGATGTTTGTTTTGAACTGGGTTTGAGTGAGGACTGTCAATTGGCATCTCAGTGCCATATGTTAAAATGACAGGCCCGGAGAGAACAAATACATCAATCATAACGCTGTCAGCACTGAAAAACACTCCAAAGCAAATACTTTCTATTATACAGTTTGCAGCAACACATACAACCCACAAATCTGCAGAAAAGCTTTAACATGTCCATATTTCCAGCGTCCAAATGCAGGTTAGCTCATGTCACAGCAGAGCTCCTGGGTTTGAGCTGTGGTTTGTACCTGTAGATCTACTCAAAGCATTACCCATATTGCTAACTTGGACCATTATAGCTGTATCTCAAATTTTCATGACATTTTTTACAACCTTTCTAAACCATTATTGTTTCTTGCTTCCATTTAATTAACTTTAATAAACCCATAATATCCATTAAGTCCACTTCCAGAACAAAAAAATACAGATCATTTACTCACCCCCTTGTCGTCCAAGATGTTCATGTCTTTCTTTCTTTAGTCGATAAGAAATTATGTTTTTTGAGGAAAACATTTTAGGATTCTCTCCATATAATGGACTTCAATGGTGCCCGTGAGTTTAAAAGTCCAAAATGCAGTTTAAATGCAGCTTCAAATGGCTCTAAATGATCCCAGCCGAAAAAGAAGGGTCCCATCTAGTAAAACGATCAGTCATTTTCTAAACAAATTGACAATTTATATACATTTAAACCTTGAATGCTCGTCTTGTGTGGCTCTGCGTGAACTCTGTGTATTCCGGTTCAAGACAGTTAGGGTATGTTGAAAAACTCCCATCTCACAACTCTCCTCCAACTTTAAAATCATCCTTCATTGCTGCAGAAGTACCAACCAAGTGTTTACAAAGTGAACATACAAAGAACATCAAACACGGTTTACAAAAAAAAAGGTAAAACAGCCATGTAGTATGATTTTGAAGTTAGAGAAGAAAATGAGATGGGAGTTTTTCGACCTACCCTAACTGTCTTGAACCAAAATAAACGGAGTTCATGCAAAGCTAGAAAAGATTATTATTATTTTTTTTTTTGAAAATGACCAATCGTTTAGAGCCATTTGAAGCTGCATTTAAACTGCATTTTGGACGTTCAAACTCGTGGGCACCATTGAGGTCCACTATATGGAGAGAAATCCTGAAATGTTTTCCTCAGAAAACATAATTTCTTCACGAATGAAGAAAGAAATGACATGAACATCTTGGATGACAATTTTACACTTTGTTTTTCTGGTTAATTAAATGCATCATGCAGGTATTTGAAGTGCAATTGTTCTTGTTGCAATTTTCAGTGTAAAGTTTTAAATGGCATAGAATGTAAATGCATGAATTACATAAAGTACATGAACTGAGACACTTTTTGTATTACAGCTGGATAAAATAATATGTTTATTTCTGAGATTAATATTGGTTGTAAAAAAACAGGCTGGGTAAAAAACATTGATTTCTTGATTTTAATAAATTCTCATTTTTACGAAACAATATTCATTCTTAAATGCCAAGAATAGATCAGTCTAGCCTGTTTTCAGTTAATGAAGAGAATATTGTGGCACGTGTCCTATCCAATAAATCGCAACAAGCTTTGTGCTTTGTTACTTTTGAAATGAAACAAAGTCTCAGATTTTAAATTCTATCCATTTTATTACAGTGTTCAAACAATAAATGCCGTTTTGGGGTAGAGTGACAGATTGCTGTAGTGTGAAGCACACATGAACTGATCATCACCTCTGCTTTAATACCAGTTACGTCTTGAAATAAACATGAATGAACATCTGAAGGTATGTTAGCTTACCAAAATCCATATCCTGTTTCATGTAATCGCTCAGTGTTTAAGCTGAAAAAATACGTCAATATAACAGCTTCTAAACAATGTTGAACGACACAGTTACCTCAGAAATAACATATTCGGTGACCATAAACTCATTAGTCAGCTAGAAAAATCAACTCTAGAAGCATTTCGCTAAGTATATGCACCATAAACAATTTTCATTATAATTTTTTAATGTTCTTCAATGCTTACTTTATGTTTGAACAAATCGGTCAAGGTTTTATGACAGCCACCATTTAAATATTTATATTTCAAACTAATTGGAGTAGAAATGTAATTATGTAATTGCATCTTTATTATTATAAAAACTTAATTGAGTGTAATTTAAGTGTTTGTATACAAATCCATTGTAACCTTAAATAACGGACTTTCCTGTAGCCTGTATTTTACAGCATTAGTTGAGTTAAACTGTCATGTACTGTACCTGATATACATCCAAAATAATCAAAATCAAATCAAATCAAATCAAATTGCAAGCTTGTGAATCAGAATCAAATCGAATTGTAAAAAAAATTAGGAATTGATTAGTCCAGCAGCTGTGTTATGCTTCCTGGGGCTATGATTATACTTTTCTTCCTGTGGTTAGTCATATGCTCATGCTATTTTTGAGCGGTGAGAGACCGTAGCTCAGAAAAAACACTGGTATTACAATGGACAGAAGAAATTGATACATTTAATATGGTGGCTCTTGTACAGTATATCCCACCTTATGAATAAAAGAGCCAATCTCCAATCTGCAAATGCTGTATTTGAAATTTATGCACTGTCTAGATCACCATAAACTATACAGCATTTAAGGTTATTTGAGGGTACTGTGCCCTTCAAGTCAGTAATAACATAGTTATGAGTTTTAAACATAGGAATGACCAAAAGAATTCGTATTTGCAAATATGAATCTCAGACTTCTATATGATAAATGAGTTGCTGAGTTGGGATGTTGGAAAAAGTGTGTTGTTTTTAATCATTGTGGAAACACGGATCTGTATGATAGATCATATAATATATCAATAATCTATGTATTTGTATCAGTCAGCAAATCATGTCTGTAGCAAATAGTATAAAGTTAATCACTCAATGTTTGCTTCATGTAACAAACTATGCATAAATAAGTGATAAAAATGAACATTTGTATCATTTTGAACATTTTGATGTAGTTTTTTGGGGTTTATTGTTTACAATATATTTTTTTTAATTTTGTTTAGGCTACAGTACATCCTGTGATTCCAACTTGAATGTGTGACATATTAATAACAAACGCTCGACTCGGAGGTACAAGTTGGAGGTGTACTTGAAGGCAGTCTAAGTAACAACGTTTATGATACCTTTCATTTCAGATTTTATTGCTGATTTAAAATATGCTATTGAAATATGACTTTGACAAGTAGGTAGGCCAAGGTAGGCCTATTTCCCCATTCAATTATACAGAAACTGTACTTGCATTACAGTAGCGGCCTGAGTGTGTTCCCAAGATGGTTGCCGAATGAAATGAATTACTTTGAAATAAACTTTGAAGTAAAGGGCAGATGACAGAGAATGTAGGTATTGTTGTCAGTTTATTGAAATTAAATTATGCTTTGTAATTGTTATGTATTAAATAAGATGAAAAATAAATCACTTTAACAAAAGTATGGTTTTGACAGTAAAAGACTTGCTAGTACTTAATAAAATGATGACATTAAATGTTATTTAAAATATACAGTTAAAGTTTACATAATCTGCACAATGTTAATTATTTAACCAAAAAAACATGTTATTGTTTATTTAGTACTGACCTGAATAAGATATTTCACATAAAAGATGTTTACATATAGTCCACAAAGAAAGTCGTTTGATATAAAATGAATTTATAAAAATTACCCTGTTCAAAAGTTTACATACGTAAATGTAAATTCTTTTGTCTTCTGGGAAACATGGAAGTATCTTCTGTAGCTTTTAAAGGGCAGTACTAAATGAAAAAATAAAAAATACTGTACACATCTTCATTCTGTTCAAAAGTTTTCCCCCGACTCCTTCCCCCGAGTCCCTCAGTTGTCCTCAGTGTGAAAAGATGGATCTCAAAATCATACAGCCATTGTTGGAAAGGGTTCAAATATACACAAATGCTGGAAAACCAAAGAATTTGTGGGACCTGAAGGATTTTTCTGAAGAACAGTGGGCAGTTTAACTGTTCAGGATGAACAAGGGACTCATGAACAACTATCACTAAACAAACAAATAAAAAAAAACACAGCTGTGGATCATTCAGGTAACAACAAAGTATTAATAATCAACTGTATGTAAACTTTTGCACAGGGACATTTTTTATAAATTTAACTATTATTTTCTCTTGAGGACTATATGTAAACATCTTTTATGTGAAATGTCTTCTTCAGGTCAGGGCTAAATAAACAATAACATGCATTTTGTATAATCCCTCTTATTTTGGTAAAATAATTAACCTTTGCAGACTCTGCAAGGTTTTGACAACTGTACTTCCTTCACATTGATACATAAATTTGGGGTTTAAATAAATATTTCAGAAAATATATTTATAATAACAATTTTTATTGGTATGTAAAATTACTTATATACTTATGACTCATTAAAAATAAACAGCGGATGAAAGAATTTTTAAAACGTACAGCATCTTTAATGGTTTATAGCTGCTTCATTTCAGAGGCAAAAATTATGTTTTAAATAAAAACCTTTATATGCCTCTAAATTGACCTTGCTGATGGGAATTGTAAACATTTTATTAACTACTTTGCTCTAATAAAATCATCTAAGAAATAGCTGATAAAGTTACTCGTTGTACGCGTGTCAACAATGGGAGGTGTTGCTATTTGCAGACAGCAGAAGCGTTGCTTTGTTCACTCTGTTGATCTTAGACTCGCTAATCTTCAAGGCAATTTATAGCAGAGATTGCAGCTATGCATCATTTTACAGTTGTGCATTATACATAGAATTATTCAAATACACAAGGGCGCGTCATTATTCACCATCTTTGGGGAGTTCAGCCATGGGGAGGAGGTTTAGAAATTAAACACGTAACCTGGCCCAGACCTGCTTATATATTCTAATACCGAGCTCTGAATTTCTCTCATTGTTGTGAGGTTTCATCATCTACGTACAGTCTGCATCTTCTCAAAACCTTCTCAACATCCCCGCCCCCCGCCACATCACTTAGCACACTTCTCACATTTGATATCAAATCATAAGAAACGTTAAATGGGGACTTTCCATTTTTGCCCTTCTCAGCACGTTAATTAAAGCTAAAACGACAAGCGTTGTGTGTGTCGCCCTAGGCCTCCTTGCCGAGAAAAGGCCCGTGTCAGCTCACATATTTGAGTTCGCTCAGGTTGGACTTATGAAATATTGTGTCTTTCATATCCAAAAGAGAAAAATCACTTCCTATTACTCATCATCTGACAACCCTCCCGAAACGCCAACATTCCCAAGGGAATTACGCCAAGGCTAAATTTGTTTATAATTTGAGCTCTCATATAAAGACTATTTATGCTTTAAGATATACAGGGTTGTTAATGTCTTTCATCAAGCTGCCAAAGCTGGATTTAAACCATCAAACAATTAATACCAAATTTTCAAATCACTCATTCAGTCAATGTATCGATTTACACACAGTGTGTTAGTCATCTGACAGCCACATGCACCTTTCATCCAAGAGTTATTGCAGACAGCTGAGGCCTCAGATATAGCACCTCCCCGTCCGCTTCTTTCAGCGAAACTCGCAGTGTTTGCAAGCCTTTGAAGAGATCATCGGTCCATCAACTCAACTCAAGCGCTCTATATTTCAGCCACAATGACACTTCTCACTGTACGAAGTCCAATGTGGAGTGACGACAGGATGCTGGAAAGTGACAAGGGAAATATCGCATTTCTCTTTAGCCTCCGGTGGGATGGTCTCTTAATATAGCTAATGAGAAAGGGGTGGCTATGAATCCTCATGAAGCTGTAATTGTCAGGCCTTCTCTTTAGAAGAACAGCTGTGTATAAGTGTGTGTGTGTGTGTGTTGAGATATTAAAGTGCCGTTCCTAACCTTCTGCCTTCCTGCCCTCTGGGTTGACACTTTTACTTGATTACTGAGGAATCATTAAGCCCGTCTGGTTTTAAGTGCAGCAAAATGGCATAAAAACTATCACAGGTTTGCAAGTAGTTGGAAACCGGATAGTCTGGAGAGCTGCAGAAGAGTAAATGTTGTAATTATTTGTCTGATAAAGATAATTTCACGCATTCAAGAATACGCAGTGTTAGGAAGCACTGCGTATTTTTTTCATATAGGGTTTCATCAGAGCGTATTGACAAATGGTTCATTAGTTTAGGGAGTGATGATGAGTGATAATTATGACCTATTGAGGAAATACTATATCCAGGAAATGACTATAAATGATCCAACGACTTCATCAAGAGAAATCAGATCTTTTGAGATAAAAGAGTTCATTGTACTGTGAAAACATACCGTAGCTTTTCTGGAACTCAAAACTTTCTTCCCATTGAAGAAAAAAGATCATTCATTGAAACTAATGCCTATTTTACGCCACACGCACAAGCCTTGTGTCGCTGAAGCAAAAACGTACAGTGATCTCTGGGGTACTACATTTCTAAATGACTACATAATTTATAAAATCGCATGTGTTGTTTATAATTATTACAAACTTCACTGACTTTTTAAAGGGGTCATGAACTGAGAAACCAAAACATAGGTTCATTGGGAATTTGTGCAAAACTGAGAGAAAAAAAAAAGTACCTATATGTATGCACCACTGCAGTTTCCAGTTGAAATGAACAACAGAGGCAGTATAACTCTGACGACTTTTATTCCTTTTCACACAAAGTATGATTTACAGGTACAGAGTTTTGATTAATCAAGCCTAATTTTCACGCACTGACTTGCAGAATATTATATGACTTCAAAACAATTTTAACATCCCGTGCAATTTGAAAACGGATACTTTTGAATGTTGTCGTCACATATATAGCTTCCTATGCATGGGTTTTCTCTGGTACAAATCCTGTGAAACTACGGTTTGACTAAAAAGCTCAAATCCACTTAAATGGGTCCTATTATGCTCTTTTACAAAGTCTTGATTTTGTTTTGGGGGTGTACTAGAACATGCTTTCATGCTTAGTGGTTCGAAAAACGCTTGATTTTTCACATAATTTATATTATTACAATACCTTTCTCCCCAGCCTGGCACAAATGGCTCAATTAGTTCCGGGTTTGATGAAGGCCCGCCTTCCGAAAAACGAAATGTGTTGTGATTGGTACCCTTTTTTTTAAGGAAGTTAAAAAAGCACAACGTTTATATTTCACCTTATACATTTGTTAACACTATCATGTAGGTTTAGGGTAGGGTTGGTGTTGGGAATATTTCCAACACGATAGAGCATTAACCTTTAGCGACACTCTCTGAATATTTGAATTCTGAACAGCTGCAATATGTATCTCAACAATACGTGCCTATAGCAACATAATAAAACGTGCCACGGTATTGAACGTGTGTTTTAGCACCACTCTCTGGGCATTTTGCTTTGAAATTGCCATTAAATGTGCAGTAAGGTACGTAATGATGGTGTTGCAGAAATGTATATAGAGGCACGTATTTTCATGAGTCTGGGTTAAAAATTGGCTTGTTCTTTTGAGGAGGTCTTTGTACTATAGAAACATCCTGCAAGTTTCAGAACTTAAACCTTTCTTGTTACTCTAAGAACAGCTTATATTGAAGCCAGTCTATCAAAACAACAGATTGCAGAGTGTGCCATTCTATGATGTAATAGTGTGGCTAAACACCACCTCCGAATCCGCAGAAGAAGACCAACGCTTGCTTCTACAACCCTGCCTGTTTAGCCCCGCCCACTGATTCATGCATATAGTGTAAATAACAAGCGAGACGAAAGAGGCGCAACTCTACATAGAAACCAAACAATAAAGATGACTCCAAATACAAGAATACACTGAGGAGTGCCAAGTTGTGAAAAAACAGTTTTTGCATTGTCTTCCTTCTGATCTCAACATTAGGAAAGAGTGGATGAACTTTATTTTTTAACAAATTTCCAGATGCGTTAGTAAGACCTTGGTCCTTTGTTCATTTCATTTTACCGCAGATTCGCTTACAAACAAGGCACAATTCGAAGCAGGGTTTTTAGAAAGATTGAAACTAAACGACCAACTTATGCTGTGCCAACTATACTGGATCCGACAGTAATGTCGCAACACGCAAATGTGAGTGTTTTTATTATGTGGTTACTATTGCTTTGTCTGTTATTACAGAGCGTTTGATATGCAGTATTTATGCATCCATTTGTGAAGGATGTAGGCTTTCAAACATACACAAGTGTTAGCCAATCACAGCAGTGGGCGTTTACTTCCAAGTCTACAATCCGTCACGCCTATTCAAACAGCGTTTCGATGAGGAGGTCAAAACAAGGACAGAAAATAGCCTGCTACATCTGAATTATGATGTTTTTATGTAAAAATCTTTGTAACATTATAATCTCAGAGAACAGTACAAAATAATAAAAAAGGCAGTTCATAACCCTTTTAAATGAGTAGCAGAACCACATTTACATTGCAAACTGCAAAAATGTAAGGGGAGATGATGGAGAATGTCAGAAAAAAGAAAAATAAAGATTGTTTTAACATATCTCAGAGAAAAAAGTACGATAAGACCCTTCAGCGGTGCTGTATGTAAATAATGGATAGGTTGAGTCAGTGTAAGTGTGTAAGTGCTTCTGCCTCATTGCTTGTGTCTGATGTGATAGACAAGTGAGCTGACAGTGATAAAATGAAGGACAGAATATTGGAAATATGAGCTGTCTTTCTGTTTAGACTGATCTGATGGGCATGCTTAAAAGTTTGCTGAGAAATATGGAGCAATGGAAGTTTAGCTAGTAACTGTAATTGAGTAAGAATTGAGTAGGTAATAATTTGTTGCCATTTATTTTGTAGTGTGTAGAGCATTATCATCTGCACACATATGTAATCATCTGTACAGCAGATCATAATCAGACGGTTCTTCTGTATGGTGAGTGCATCTGTTGGAGAAATCGGTTTTATTGCCCAGAGTCGTTAGAGGGAAAACAAAAACCCTCAAGGCTTAATTTACTAATTATTAAAACATGATTACATTTGTTTTATCACCATTAGCAATGTTGCTCAAAATCAGTTTGTGTTAGGTCAGTAACTCCCCTCAAAATGAGACTCTGCAGAATTGAGAAAACATTAATTTAAATCATTCTGATGTGCCCAGATTCTATTTTCCAATTTAGCTAATAAAGTGCATAAATGATTCATGGCAGACACATACATAATTCATAATTAGATTACCACTTGATGGAGTGGAAGTTATTAATTGTGAAGATACATGTGCGGCCACTAATTCTTGAATTCATTTGTGTAGTTTTCTTTATTGGCACAATGCTCCGTGAGCTGTGCTGCTGCGTCTGATTACCGGGCTGCATTAACACATTGTTACAGCAAATTATCTCTTTCCTGGGACAGGCCAGACGTTAGTGATGGCCGCAATATGCATTTGCCTTTAAAACTTAAGGGGGTGATTTAATTTATTGAAAGTGTCAGATGGCCCCAGTAAGTAATTATTTCAAACACCCTGAAGATGGCAGCTAATATATTCCAGCACTGTAGGGAACACATTGTGACTAAGCTGTCCTTTCCTCTGTCCATCCGAATGAACCGTCCTCACACAATCAGAGCTCTGCAAACCATATGGAGTTGTACGTCAGAGAGATTATTCAGAAAGCATGAGTATGCACTAGTCTAAACCTTAAGTCAAGTTGCTTTGACTTACACTAGTAGGGCCGTAACGGGTGTTACCCTAAAGTAGAGTGGAGTATTTTTGGTTGCTGTAGTTTCACATATGGAATAGTTTGACATTTGCAAGCTTTCTCAATGTTTTCAGCCTCTGCAGGACTCTATAATAAGCATTACTTAGTGTTGACGCTTCTGTGAATTAAAAATAGTGATGTTAATAGGATAGTTTACCCCAAAATGGTCATTATTTACTCATTCTTTTTGTCCAAAACCACATTGGTTTTTCTTTCCAACCCAAAACAAAATGAACGTCTTTGAATCTCTCAGCTGTTCTTTTTATAAAAAAGACAACATATTGACAACACATTCATATTGACGACATCTGTGAAGCTCCAAAAAGCATTACTTCTTTTTTTTCGTATGATGTCTTGTTTGAGGAACAGATCAAAGTTTTGGTCGTCATTCATTCAACCCAAATCTTCTCCCTCACACATTTAAACACATCACGTTTGGTTTCCAAACATGCAAGAATTAATGACATTCACTGAATTATAATGCAAGATTTGGAAAATATAGTGCATTCAATTCATGTTGGAACACACATGAACACGTCAAAGTCGCAGTTACGACTGGGACACTCTCAAATGGGATTTTCTTTGAATTTCAGACGTGTTAGAGAGTTTATAATAAAAAAATAGTATTGTACACAATAGTACAGTTCACATTATAGGACCCTAATAAATTGAATAAAAACATAAAAAGCAAAAAACAAACTTGATGTACATTCTTTAGTCCAGTTAAAAAAAACTTGCTGTGTTTATTGTAGAAAATGCACTAAAGTGATTTGAAAGCATACAAATATGAACCTGTACACAAAATGTTCAGACGTTTATGGTGACTTATCAGACATCGAAATTAAAAGAGAAGTTCACTTCCAGAACTAAAATTTACAGATAATTTACTCACCCCCTTGTCGTCCAAGATGTTCATGTCTTTCTTTCTTCAATCGGTAAGAAATTATGTTTCTTAAAGAGGTCATCAGATGCCCATTTTCCACAAGCTGATATGGGTCTTTGGTTAAAAATTTTCAATGATTGTGTAAAACAACACCCTTTTACCTTGTCAAAATGAGCTCTGCAAAAATCATCCCATTCTGAGGGATTGTTCCTTTAAATGCAAATGAGCTCTGCTCACCCCGCCCCTCTCTTCTCTCTGTGGAGTGACTTGCTGCTCTGAGAGATTGTTTACTTTAGCCGCATTTAGCGCGTTTAGCCGTTATTAGGAAAGGTGATTGCAGGGATTCATAAAAAAAACCCTTATACTCACTTCTGCTGTAAGTGAAGCTGGATCACGAATTATTTGCGCAAACATAGACGCAGTTATGTAGATCGGGAGGCTCATTCCCTTCACAAACAAACGTAACATTAATCCACTGCATTTTCAGTGGCTCAAATGTCGGGAGTAAATGACGACCACTATGTTCATTATTACATCAAGCAACACAACACCTCAATCGGAGATATTCTTGTCTAACTTACATCCCTGCTCCGGCATCAAACAGTGGAGGTCGGACTGTTACAGCTGATCTGAGGTAAGACGCTCATGTCAATCAACTATCATGGGAGCGGCCTCTGTTAGAGTGATGCCACACTGACAGGCATCTGAGAATGGCTCGATTTGAAAAAGGGGATATTATTTTTACAGATTAATTAAAAACCACTGCATGGATTTTTATTATTATAGGGTAGAT